>PVJD01009456.1:0-62498 GCA_004026545.1 Mormoops blainvillei
CCTGCCCTCCCGCCGACCCTCTGCCCACCCGGCCTGGCCCACCCCTGTCTTGCCCCAGGACTAGAACTGTTTTCCAACAGGGCGAAGCAGGGTCTCACCCTCGGGGGATTCTTTGATTTGGGCCTTCGCCTCGGGCCTCTTTTGCTTTGGAGATGGCTGGGGTGTCGGGGGACCACCCCAGAAGAACAGGCAGGGCCCCTGGTGATGACCGCGCCCTTTGGATCGAGAAACACTGTGTGACCATGTCACGGAGCTCGTTTTCTCTCCCCAGGGGAAACTCGGAGTCCCGGGGTTACCAGGCTACCCAGGAAGACAAGGGCCAAAGGTAACTCACGACGGGCTGCTCCCGGCCCCGCCCCACCCTGTCCCCTGTGCCATGTCCCCGTCGGCCATCTCTCGGGTCGTCCCTCTGTGTCGTCTTCTGCATTCACGGGGCAGTTGAGACTTTCAGGGAAGGGGGGAAACCGCCTGACCCCTGGGCTGCCCCCAGGGGTCCCAGGGCCCGTGGCCTGTCCAGGGCCTCGGTCGCCAGGTTCCCCACGCCCAGAACACGTGACTGAACCTGTCCCGGCTCTGACCGCCCTGGAGATTTGACGGCCATTTGCCTGTAACCGGGTGTAAACGAAGACGAAACCTTTATTTGCGCAAAGTCTGCTTTGGGGAAGTAGCTCCGTCAGGCTTTGGAAATCCTTTAAAATGCTATATATTTTTCAAATATTTTATTTATTTATTTTTAGAGAGGGGAAGGGAAAGCGAAAGAGACGGAGAGAAGCATCCACGTGTGGTTGCCTCTCACACGCCCCCTACTGGGGACCTGGCCCGCAACCCAGGCATGTGCCCTGACTGGGAATCGAACCGGCGACCCTTTGGTTCGCAGATCGGTGCTCAGTTCACTGAGCTGCACCAGCTTGGGTGAAAATACTGTTTTCTTTTTAAACCCCACTTTTTATTGTTCATGGTTCTTCCTTAAAAAATGACCATGTGCCCACACCAGACACATAAGTAACCTCAAAGGAGGATCGTGTCGTGTCTCAGGGCTGCCCCTGCGTTTCCTCCTTCCTCAGCATGTGTGTGCAGACTCACAGTCAGTCCTGATCACGGCGGGGGTCGGGGGGCGGTGACCCTGAGGTGTTTCCGTTGTGGTCACGGAAATGCCCACCTCCATCCTCCATGCATGTCCCCACCCACAGTGCAGGGGGCAGTTCACGAAGACGCAGGAGTTTGTTTAGTGTCTGGGCAGGGGGGCATTGGCTGTGCTGTGCCGTGACTGCCCACAGCAGTGGCGCCCGCCATGCCCCGGGCACGAGGGTCTGATGGCCATGCTTCCTCTCTGGGGAGGAGAGGAGAGGAGCTTGGGAGAGGCGGGGCCGCAGAGGTCACGTTTAGGCAACGGTTTGGAAGGGCGGGGCGGGCCTTGGCCGAGGCTGCGGCCGTGAGGCGACCAGCTCCTGGGCAGGCCCTGTGAAATCACCCCTGGTTTCCTCGGGGCCTCCTCTGTCCGATGGTAGGGGAGGGGGTGCATGGGCGGGAAGTACAAGGTTTGGAAATGGCACACGTTTCGGTCAGGATTTTAAGCCACTTCGAGAGTAGGGACCCCTGAAGACAGCAAGCACCCCCGTGGGCAGGTGAGAATCCGTGGGCAGGGCCCCACAGCAGGTGCCGAGCTGCTTGCTCGATCTCAGCCCTCCGGTCCCCCTTCTGTCCACGTGCGCCTTGCAGAGTTCTAGAATATTCCACGGCTCGCTGCCAGTCGGTGCGTGAGTTTGCGTTCACGTCTGACTTGACGAGCTGCCGGGCATCACTTAGAGCCGTGCCGGGAGCGTAACAAAACATGCCGACGGCGCAGGGGGCAGCGCCCTCAGTGTGAGATTGTCGTGGTGCCTGCTGTTCACCTCAGCTGTGACCGCCCCCTCTTCTCCCAGAACACCAGCATCGCTGTGCAGGGGAGGGTGTGGCGGGGGCGGGGCTGGAGAAATGTGGTTAAGGCTCAGTTTTGGCTTTTAGATTTGGAGTCTTTGGGGTGCTTAGGATCTGTTTATGGAGTGGGGAGCGGGCGGGTGGGTGGCTGATGGGCTCATGACGGGCAAACGGGTGGTGGACGGCAGAGGGATGGTGCGTGGTGGGCGGTGGGCGGTGGGCGGTGGAGGCTGCGCCTGGGGCCGTGCTCCGTAACAGGCCCGCCCGGCAGAGCCTGCCCTCCGGCCCAGCGTTCATGCTCCCCCAACCCCTCTCTTTCAGGGATCCATCGGGTTTCCTGGATTTCCCGGCGCCAACGGCGAGAAGGGCGGCAGGGTAAGGACGGCCCGGCCGCGGTGGCGGCCCGCTCTGCTGCCCTGAGTGTCGGCGGGCATATTCCCTCGGCATTGTGATTTCTCCTGCCTGGGCCGCCAGCGCTGCTCTCTCCAGGGCGGCGGACCCGAAGCTGGCGGCCGTCGCCCTAAGCCGGCTGACTCTGTCCGGCGGGGCGGCGATGCGGGGGGCAGGGCAGCGGGCACGGAGGAGGCGAGGGGCTGTCTGGTACACACGCAGCTGCTCCAGCAGCCCCCGCGGGACAGTAGCGACTCCTCAGTGACTTGTCCTCCTGGCTAATTTTAAAAGGAAGGGAAACAGGGTTTTCTTTCATTCACGGTGTCGCTCACGAGTGCTGCCGTCCAAATGCTAGAAGCTTTCCTTCTCTCGTTCCTAAGCTACCCCCGCCGAGCACCCTCGGGATGTGATGTGCTTTCGTCCCCTTTGTTGTCACCCTGAACAAGGAAGGGCGCTCTGTGATGGAGGGCCTGGCCCAGGGGGGAGCAGGCAGTGATGGGGTGGGACCCAGACTCACCCTGCCGTGGAGCTGGGTGAGGTCTTGGCTCCCGACAGAAGGTGCCAGGACACATTTAAAACGTCCTCCCCCGAGGACCCCAGAGGGGCCTCCCTGGAGTTTGGGTGGGGACCGTGGGGACCGTGGGGAAGGCAATGAGGAACGGAAGCCTGTGGCCTGGGTGCTGGAGCCCAGCCACCACCGAGGAGCAGGGCGGCCACGGAGGGCCCGGGGAGCGGCCTCGGGCCGTAGCGGATGCCTGGCTGCCCTCCTGCGCCTGGCATTGCCACTACCTGGTTCTCAGGGGACAGCCGGACAGCGGCCCGAGGCCAGACAGGAACCCTGGACCATGCAGACCTGCTGCACCCTCTGGGCACCAGGTGCCCCACAGATGGGTGCTGGTTGGCTGCCGCAGCAGGGACTTCTGGGCACTGCCCCGTGCTCCTGGCCCGACCGCGGTGCGGGCTGCAGGCCGAGGGTGTGACCCTCCCTCTCCTCAGCGCAGGACAGTGGTGCCTGCACACCGCACGGAGCGGCCACCGTCACCTCCCGTCAGAATTCCCAGCGCTTCCGGCTCAGGACCCGTGCGGCCGGGGGCACGGAGAGCGTTGGCTCGGGGGCGGCTTTCCCCACGTGTCGCTGCCTTAATCTAACTTTGGAAAGTGACAAAGAATGGGGGTTGGCTAAGTGAGGCCGGCTGGCCCTTCCCAGTTTCCCAGGTGTCTGCAGCGAGTGCGGTGCCAGGCGGTCCTTGGTGAGGGCCCGTCCTCCGGCGTCCGTGGAGTGTCACCACGGACGTAGGCTTATCCTTGGAGCCTCGGGGACCTGGTGACCCCACCCCGGAGTCACGGCTATCACTGTCCTCATCTTGCCTTGGCTTTGGAGCTCAGTGACCAGGCTTCCATGTGGAGAGAACTCACTCATTTCTAGAGCAGATGCTTCCAAAGTCCCCGCAGTGTCCCCGGCACTGCAGACCCTGCCTGTCAGGGAGGGCACCCGGTGACCAGTGCTCCCGAGGGCGGGGCGTGAGGGAGGCGGGGCAGAGGGCAAACCAGGAATTTTCACAGGACCCAGAACATCACCTGGCAATCAGGGAAGGCTTCCTGGGGGCAGTGACATTCCGTGGCACCTGAGGGAGGGATGGCATTTGGGCGGGTGAGGGCGGGCGGGCAGGGGAGGTTGGAGGGAGGCAGACATGGGGCAAAGCCTTGCAAGCCAAGGCCTGGGCTGGGGACAGGGCTTCCGGGAGGGGACGGTGAGATCACAGAGCTTGGCAGGGGCTGTGTGACCCTTCGTGGTCTTCCTCCCAAGGTGGTGCAAGCCCACTGCAGGTTCCTCAGGGAAGGGACGTGGGAGGTTCTTACAGTAGCCCTGGTCCCCGTATGGGGCGGCGACACGAGTGGGCAGGGGCTGTGCTCAGGGGTCTCTGCTGGGGCAGTCCAGTCGCATGGAGGCTTCTAGTGCAAGGACGCCAGGCCCCCCTCATGGCGTGTGCGCTCACACGTGTGTGTCTGCCTCCCGTGTGTGGGTCACCACGAGCCAGCAGGCCCCTCGTCTCGGCCCCGTCCCGGCTCTGAGGCGCAGTTTCTGGCGCGGCTGACGGGGACCAACAGGACAATTGCCAGGGGCCTGGGCCTCTCCGTGCAGCTGGGGCAGCGCGAGCCGCGTGGCGGCCGTCACTGCCCTGGGCCACAGCAGGGGCCCAGCAGCCCTGCCCGGGAAGAGCCACCCCTGTCGAATCCCCTCCAGCAGCCATGAGGCTTCTCCCCCCTGCCTGTGGCTTTCCGTCTGGAGCGAGGCCACCTCTGGGACTGTGTGAGGACACAGGGCAGGCGCTCCCGGGCAGAGCGTGAAGGGGGCTGTGGATCGTGGCCCTTTGTCCGATGGCGCCAGTCACCAGGACCCGAAGCTCTTAGGTTTGAGTTCGCTTACAGAGGAGACAGGAGCAAGGTGCCATCCGGGAGCCCCGGGTGGGAGTCGTGGCTGAGACCCTCTCGCTCCCTGAGCCTCGCGCACAGCGGGTGTAGGCTGGAACCGCGAGCCATTCGTGCTGCCACATTAAACCGACCTGGGTCACGGTGGCTGAGGGTGGAGGGCGGGAGCCGCGTGCGGCAGCCGACACCAGGGAGTTGCAACTGGTCACGGCGTCTCCGCTGGTGACGTCAAGCAGGTGAGGACGCGGTGCCTCGTTAACTTCTCCATGCAAATAGTTATTGGAAGCCGAAAGTTCTTGCGTTGTTAAGAAGTATCATAATTACCTCGTCGTCACAAACGGTTTTACTCAGTTTCTTTCAACATGGGAGACTAGCAAGCAGGTTAGCTCCCGAAGCAAAGGGGTGAGAGGAGACTTAGCAGGGGCTGTGCGCCTGCAGCCCCTTCTCAGGCTTGGCCATCAGAAACCAGAATAAAATTCCAGAAAGGGGCTCGGGAAGCCGTGGAGCTCGGGGGCCTGGTCAGCCCACTGCCTCCACCTGCCGTGGGTCAGTGGCACCCACCAGCTCTCGCGCCGTCGCTTCAGAAGAAAACAAAATGCAGCGCCTCTGTCTCCGTGGTTTGGAAAACGCAAGACAGCAACAAAGGAGCCTCAGGTCTATTAGGACAGCAGCAAACGACCCCTGGATGTGGGATTTATGCGCTAAACCGCCAGTTTGCTGGTCTGCGGAGCCTGCTGAAAATTTAATGGCTAATATTCTTAACTGTAGCAAAAGTAAATTATGTATGAAGCGGTTGACTTTCTTCTCTCTTCTTGCAATAATGACTCCCCACCCCTGGTGAGAGAGCGACAAGGAGGGAGGCAGGGGGAGTGGGCGGAAGCTTCGAGGGGAGAACCCAGATAAGGGCGGGACGCGTCTGTCAGACCGCTGGGAGAAAATTGGATTTCAGCAAGCCTCGTGCAGGGCCACAAAGCTCTGTGTGTTGAAGGCACACGGAACTCCCCCTCCCCGAAACGCTCCAGTTAAGGCAAAGATAAGGGGGGGTCCTTCCTGGCTTCTGATTTTGAGCCATCACTCCATAAACTGGGAGAGGCCACCACGCAGGCAGTGACAGGCAGTGACTAAGTGACCTCCTCTTCTGATTCCAGGGCACACCAGGGAAGCCGGGACCACGGGGGCAGCGAGGCCCAACGGTAACCGCCCTTTGGGTTGGAGGCCGGTCCCGAAACGCGGGCACGTTGTAGGGAGTGGCCCGGGGTGCGGGGAAGGCGGTCTTGGAGCCCCGAGGACCTGAGCTGACCCTTCTTCTCTCCCTTCGTCCAGGGTCCACGGGGCGAAAGAGGTCCCCGGGGCATCACCGGGAAGCCTGGCCCCAAGGTACGTTTGCACGGCCATGGCACCCACAGGGAGCGCCCGAGGGCCGTCACGGCCTTTTTCCTGTGAAACAGTGGGAAGAAGGAAGTGTTCTTGGGGGAATTTAAGAAGGAGCCAGTCACCTCCAGCTGCCCGTGGACGGGTTGGGTCAGTCCGAATGGTGGGGCCGAGGCGAGGCAGGGACGGGACGGGGCCCTGGGAGGCCAGGCCAGCTGGGCTCGGACTCACGCCCTGTCCCGTTCAGGTGAGGAGGCCTCAGTTCTTTCCGTGAAAAGGGGGTTTAAAGCTGCCAAGAGCTCTTGACCAGAAATCTAAAGAAAGTTCTTGCTGCTGCGGGCGAGCACCTGAGTGGCACCTGCCCCCGCCAAGGGGTGGGCCGCCGAATCCCGACGGTCAGTGTGGAAGGGACCCCAGCCACGCAGGGCCTCATCCTGTCCTGCACTCAGTCCCAGAGCGCATTTTGCCACAGAGATGGGCCCCCTCTTTGGCTGAGGTCCCAGCCTGGCCTGTCCCTTCGCTACCGGGACGTACCCACCTGGAGGCCGCCGTGTGCCCGCCGGTGCCAGGAGTGGGGACCACCAGCAGGGCACAGGGCGGGGGTGGGGGGCAGAGTCTCTCATCAGAAACAGTGACAGTGATAATAACAACAAGAAGCTTTCCTTCCTCTCCGCTTCCCTCTAGGGCAACTCTGGAGGCGACGGCCCGGCCGGCCCCCCGGGTGAGCGGGTAAGCGCCCGCTCACTGCCTCTCTTGCGGGGCGGGAGGGGGAGAGGGACCCTACCGAGGCGGGGCAGTGTCCCCAAAGTCTGGAGGGAGAGCAGTGGCAGTTGGGCTGGGAGTTAGGTCTTGTCTTGGAGGACAGCCACCTGTCCACTTGGCCCCGGGCTTGGGGGTGCGGGGGTGGCTGGGACATTGGGAACCTAGGCCCTCCGCCCCGTGCTGCCCGAGGGACTGTGCCCTGTGACCTGGCCACCTGGGGCCCCTGACTGGCCCTCTTTTCCGTTCTGGTTGGGGCGGGGGGCTGGCACCAAGGGAGCAGGGGCCCCAGGGAGGGTGGGAGCCGGGCCCGTGCTCAGAGAAGGGCTCGGGGGGTGCAGAGGGAGCTGCTGGCCGCACACACAGCCGACGTCTGCCCTCAAACTGGCCGTTCTCTGTCCCCAGGGACCCAACGGACCTCAAGGACCCACTGGGTTTCCTGGACCCAAGGGCCCCCCTGTAAGTAACACACTTTCCTGGTTTGACCCCCTGATGCCAGGGTTTTCTGGAGACGTTCATCCTTCCCCCGGAGCCCCATGCACCCCCCTGTCGGCGGGCGGTGGGTCCCCGGGGTGGGGCGCTTTGGGAAGCATGGACCCCTTTCACCTTCAGACGGTCGCATTTTCTAGCTGGGTCCTGGGGCCACCGTTACAAAGCACCACAGGCCAGGTCACTTGACCCAAGGAAAGGTTCCCTCTCACAGTCCGGAGGCCAGGGGACCAAAATCCCGGCAGGGCACGGCCGGCCCCTCCTGAGGCTCCCGTGGGGCTCCGTCCACGCCCCGTCCCAGCTCCAGGGGCGCTGGCCGCCCATGGCTTGTCAACACCCCCTCCCTGGCCTCGGCCCCTGTCTTCATGTGGCCTCTCTGTGTCAAGTTCCATCTTCTTACAAGGGCACCCACCAGTCACTGGATGCGGGGTCCCCTCCCATCTTGGTGACATGAACAGACACCCTGTTTCCAAGTGAGGCCCCGCCCACAGGTCCCAGGGGTTGGGGACAGCAGTCCCACTGACAACAGGTGTGATGTGTGTCCTCTAACGTCCCTCTGGAAGGAGGAAACATCGACCAAGGCGAGGTTTTGCCTGACGGGGCACGCTCGAGGGCCGTGGTTAGGAAGGAGCTGATTTTCGGCCCGGGGGGCCCCGTCTGCCGGTGCCCCCCGCTGGCTGGACCTCAGGGTGCTGACGACCGCTGCCTGCCTCAGTTTCTCCCCCTGGGACATGAGGGTGACAGCAGTGTGGCCCTCCAGTGGTTGTGAGGGTCCCAGGAGTGGTGTGGGTGCCAGGCTCCTACTGGTACTTCGTCACCAGGACAGTTGTGGTGATGACCTTAGAAACGAAGTGGCAATTTTGCTGCCTGGGGTGGTGTTCAGTCTCAAGGGTATGTGCTTTTCAGACTGGAAGGAGACTTTCTCCCTTTGCTTCCTCCTCAGGGCCCCCCAGGCAAAGACGGGCTCCCGGGACACCCTGGGCAGAGAGGCGAGACTGTGAGTATTGGCAGTGGCGGGGGGGAGGGTGCGGTGTCACGGGGGGCAGGGCACAGGCTGGCCTGGCATCTACCACTGCTCGCACATGGGCACTACCTTTGCTACCTTGCCAGTTTGGGGTGAGACCTGTCTGGGGAGGGTCCTGCAGGCCCCAGCCCATGTGACATCTCTGTGCAGACAGATGGCAGGTGCCAGCTTCCAGGTCCCATGTAAGGACATCCCGACAAACACACACACAATGCCACGGGCACCCTGAGTCCTGTGCAGCTGGCCTTCTGTCCTTCAGAATAACCTTGGGTGCAGCTCCTTGGAGGGCACACTTCAAGTGGCAGACGGATGGAAGGGCCCCCGTTTCCGTCTCAGTCATGCCGCGACTTCAGGCTGTAAAAACGTCCGAGAAGGGCTGTGGGCCCGCTCCGGCCTGGCCGCGCCCAGCCAGCTCCAAGCAGCTCGGGGTTGGCCGTAGGGCGTCCGGAGCTCGTCACCTGTCACCTGCTTCTGTTGTAGTGAGGACAGGTGGCCCACGGGGCCAGACCAGGGCACCAGACATGCTCCTGCCCGGCATCCTGGCCATCGTGGCTGACCTCTGACCTTGCCCTTGCCTGTAGCAATGCCCGTGGCGGGCTTCCGCGTCTGGACGTTAAAGGAGTCTGACGTTTCTACTTCTAAGGCAAAGCGTTTGTTGGAAATGTGGTCCTTTCCTGCCCTGTGAGCCACCTGGGGCTTGGTCCAGCCTCACGCTGTGTCAGCTGTAGACGTGTCCTGGGGATGGGCGTGGGCACAACTGTGACCTTGGGCACGCCCGTGACCTTGAGGCTTCAGGCTAAGACCATTCCTGGTGACCTCCTAGTCACCGTGCTGTGGAGGGAGATAGAAAGGCGTTTTCGCCTCTACGGCCACGTTCGCCATGTTCCGTGGGTCAAAGGTCTCCGAAGGGCCCCGGAGAGGCAGCCCACTCCTGCAGCGAGGTTTTGATGCCGTATTTAATGTATTCTTTGGTGCCGGCTTAAAGAAAAAATCCCTTTGTCTCTTTGGTTCCTTGTGACAGCACCTCATTTAATTCCGCCTTCCCCGTGCTCCACTGCGCCGCGTGCGTGGCTGCCTCCCAGAGATTACTTCGCTCTGTCATTTAGAGAGAAAAATTAAAGCGCTGTGCCGGAGCTGTGCCTGTGTTTGGCCAGTGCCGTCCTGAGGAGACAGATGGCGGGCTTGGCGCAGCCCGGGGGTTCTCATTGCCTTACTCTGGAGCGAGGCTGGCAGGGTGACCGAGCTGCTCGCCCCTGCGGGGACGTAGTGAGGTGCTTCGGGCCGCGTGTGCCGCGCCGACCACCTGCAGACGCGGGGCAGCCCTCTCCAACCCCCGGCGGGACGGCAGCTCCTCCGCGGAGCCCAGACCCGCCGTCCCAAACGGTCCTCCCGGGGCGCTGGCTCCGTGCGCCCTCTAAAATGGAGACCGCCCAGGCCGTCCCTTGTCCTGAGCCCAGAACCCATTTCTCAGCAAGGGACGAATCCCATCCTCGGCAGCCACGGCTGGTCCCCAGCCACGGACCACACGGGGAGCCTCTCTCACCTTCCCCCAGGCTCCAGCCTCCATGCGGGCACTTCGTCCCCGGCCCACCAAGCACGGTGCTGGGGCTCATTCAGTGCTCTGGGTTTCTGACCCTGTGGGTGCCACCCGCGGAGAATACCGCTTCAAAAAGGCCCTCGTCACCCATGCGGGAAGCCCGGCCAGGCCCGGAGTGGAGAGCTCTCCCAGGAGGGCAGGGACACCGCGTGGGCCGCGGGCCGAGTGGGTGGCTGCCAGTGCCGGCGCACTGACTGTCCTCCCTGGGGGTGGCACTGAGCCACCCACCCTCACCCTCTGGGTCTGGCAGGGACTGTAAAGCAGCCACGTCCCTCTCCAGACTGACTGGCATCTGCACGTCCCCGCAGCATCACGAGGCACTTTCTCCGCTGAAGGGGGCATGCGGGCACCGCCAGTACCCGATGTGAAGCAGGATGGCTACATATGCGCCCATGCGCAGAACAGAAATAGGAAATCCCGTGGGATGGCGCTAAGGGCGCACGCCCAGCGCTGTGTGGGCAGGGCGGCTGTGCCCGCGGGCCTCATTTAAACGCACGCAGAGGCGCATGCCCCGACATGGCCTGCCCCGCCCCGGCGGCGCTCCGGGCAGATGCACGGCAGCCTCTGCGGAACCGCTCACGACACCCAGCCCAGAGGTAGCGCCCGAGTCCAGACCTGGTCACTGTCAGCAGCACCACATCCACTCAGGAAACAGACACACTTAGTGACACCCCAAAGATGAGCAGTTTCGAAATACATTTCTCAGCACGACAGCGTAGCGACGGGAAGCGCCCGGTGGAACCGACCTGTCTGGCTTCATTACCTTTGTGACTGAATGCAGACGCAGAACAGGGGAATCGAGCCTCTCCGATGAAGTTGGGGACGTCGGGGGGTGGGGACCGCACAGGCGAGGGCGCTGCGGGCCGCCACAGCGGCTCAGCGTGTCACTCTCTCTTCACAGGGCTTCCAAGGCAAGACCGGCCCCCCAGGCCCGCCAGGTGTGGTCGGCCCGCAGGTGAGATACAGCGCCCCCGGGTTTCACGGCTCAGGCGTCAGTGCCCCCAGGACTCCTGCCTCTGGAGACGCTGCACCTGGCAGTGCCCGTCAGACCCAGAGTCGCGCTCTGCGTGGGCACTGGGGGCCAGGCCAGGGCCGGGCCTGGAGTTTGGCGCCCATCCCACGGGCAGGGCCGGCTCTGCGCGCGTCTTGCCGGTGGCGTCCGCGGCAACTGGGCTGCAGCCCCGGTCCCGTCAGTGCCCACGGGCCTGTGGTTCTCATTGCCCTCGGACGCCCGAGGGGTGGCTCGCAGCCAAGGCCGACCGCTGAGAGCGAGGGGTGGGCCAGCTGCCCTGGTTCCTGGACGCTCACACCTCACGGAGTGGGGGATAAAACAGTGGCCCACCGGGGCCACGGGCCGCAGGGACCGCGGCCACACGCCTTGCCTTTGCCCCATGTGGCCGCCCCTCGTGGCCCGCGTTTCCCCGTGACGCCCAGGAAATGGGGGACCGTGGCGTGGCAGCTCCTCTCAGTTTGCCTTGGTCTGTTCCCTCCTGGATTTTTACCAGAAGGGGAAGATTGGCAGAGCCACGGGGAGGGTGTGGTCGTGCCGTGGGCCCGTTGCCTCCGTGGCCAGGGCCGTCCTTACGTCTAGGAGCAGAAGGCGACTCCCTCGTGCAACCCTTGAAATTCGCGGCTGATGCTGATTCTCCCCACAGGGCCCCACAGGAGAGACTGGTCCGATGGGGGAGCGCGGCCACCCGGGGCCCCCAGGACCCCCAGGTGAACAGGGGCTCCCAGGCCTTACCGGGAAGGAGGGGACCAAGGTGAGTCACTCAGACCAGGCCACACCAGGCCAGGCGTTCCCTAAGGGGCCCTTTCGGTACTTCGTCTCCTTTCCACTGCCCTTCGCTGGTGAACGTGTAATTTCTCAGAGGCTCCTCAGGCCGACCCACCACCCACACCATGAGCTCGGCTGTACTTCTGCCTAATTTAAAAGGGGACTTGAGCTCGTCCCCTGCAGGGATGGGCGCAAAGGGCCTGGGAATCAGACTGTCCTTGGCCTCCTGCCCTGGGGCCGTGTCTCGGCCCCAGCCCTTCCCGGCCGTCACACCCACTCCCAGAAGCACATGCAACACGCTGACATTTTGCACGGCTACGTTTTCTAGAAAGTGACCTTTAAAAATTTCCCCACCGTTAGAGACAAGAATAAACAATAAAAATAGAGGAGGGGGTGCATTTCTGTTTTACCTCCCAGTACCAGCCCTGCGTCCCCTCTCTGTTCCTCGGGGGCCCCCGCTGCAGCCAGGGTCCCCTGTCGGTGGCCCTAAGTCCTGTGCACTAGCAGACAAAGGGGCCGCCCTTCCCTTTCCAGTTTTTCCGTAAGAGACGCAGGAAGTACAAGCTTTCCAAACTTTTACGTGGCCACACACAAGAGAGTAAACAATAAAAAATGAAGTAGAGCCAATAAAGATAGTGAAAAAATTAGCACACATTAGTATGTGTGCTCATATGTGTTTATTTGGACACACACGTACTTGAAAAATAGACACGTGTGCGCAAGGATGTATAAATAGACGTTGTCTATGTGCAGACACAGGCCTGGGTCCCAGCCACGAGGAGACCTCTCTGAGTTTGGAAAGGGGGCCCACGCCCTGCTGGCTTGGGGGCCCCTATGCTGCCAGGTTGGACCCCAGAGAAGTTTCCAGAGGAGATCGAGGTTTAAATGAACCTCCAAAAAGGCGTGGGCTCGGGTGGTGCGTCTTTTCAGAAAATGAGGTTCGAGGCTGGAAGCGAGAGCCTCCAGGGACGTGTGTGTTCAGGGACAGGCTCCCAGCCCCTCGGCCGTGGGTTCCTCTTCCGGGGACCCCAGATCCCTGGGAAAGCAGACACAGGACCGAGCAGCCACCTGGCCCTCTGTGTCACCCGGCCCCTGTGGCCCCGAAGGGCTCCGGGGGAGCCGCAGACGGGGTCGGCCCCCAGAACCACACGCACGGCCTGACAGCGGGCCTCCCGCGCATGAGCTCGGCCGCGCTCAGGGCGCAGTGCTGCCCCCGGCAGGTCAAGCGAGAACTCGGGCTTCTTTCGAGGCGAGTGCCCGGGAAGCCCCACGCCTGCCCTGCTCCCGTAGGCCCTGGTCCTGGGCGTCGCTCAGAAACCAACCTGTGGCTCTGATTTCAGGGGGACCCAGGCCCCGTTGGCCTCCCTGGGAAAGACGGCCCGCCAGGACTGCGCGGCTTCCCTGGGGACCGAGGGCTCCCTGGCCCAGTGGTGAGTACGGGACCAGGTGGGGGTGGAGTGGACACTGCCCAACCTGTGGTGGGGGCCTGTCCCCACAGCACCCCTGACCACGATCTCATTGTTTTGTAGGGAGCAGTTGGACTGAAAGGCAACGAGGGGCCCCCCGGCCCACCAGGCCCCGCGGTGAGTGGCGCTGGCCTCTTGCTCAGAATGTACTTGACAGGGGAGACGGGCTTCCCACCAGAGGCCCAAGGAGGGCGTGGACTCGGGAGGGGTGTGGGCATTGTGCCCAGAGCTGGCAGCGGGGGTGAAGAGGGGACTAAGAGGAGGCCGCATGAGGGTGAGGGGCGGCGGGGAACCGGGCGGTCCGGAGGGAGGGCCCCACCGTGCCTTCGAGGGGCGCGGAGCTGCTGACACACTTAGTGGGGCTGGGCCGGGAGCAGACACGACCCCTGTGGCCTTCAAGCGTGGGCTCAGAGGCAGGCTTTCTGTGCGCCCCAGGGCCTCCCGAGGCAGAAGCGAGCCCACCAGGTGGGAGGTCCGACCCCGGGGTCGAGGGTCAAGGCCTGCTTACCTGCCGTCTATGGAACTAAACGGCTCTTCCAACGTTACGGTTCCGTACCCTTGGCCGTGGTCTCGGGACTGGGGGCCACGTGAGGCTACGCCTGCCCGCAGCAGACACGCCCCGGCCCCTGTTACTGGCTGGTGCTGTATGGAAACAACACCTGCTTTATCCCCTCTCAGCTGCACGGATGCAGGGCTTCAGGGGCAGCCCTGGCCCCTGGCTGGGACTGAGAGCAGATCCCCTGAGATGGCAGCCCCTTTCCCCTCACTGAGTTTGGGGCCATTTGATGAGATTGGGGGTGTTCAGGGTGGTATGGCCGTAGACAGGCCAAGGGGCCGTTTGAGAGGTGACGATCGGGAAGGCAGCTGGGAATGAAAATGTCCCCTTTCTTTCCAGTAACGGCCGAGTGCAGGGTGACACCCTAAAATTAGACCCAGTGCCCACACATCAGCAGTGCTCCCGGGGCAGCGACCCCGTAAAACTTGGAGGAGCAGGGCGGGAAGTGCGCTGGTGGGCACGCGGACCCCGCGTGGGGGGCAGGGGGCAGCTCCAGGAAGCACGCTCTCTGGGATGTCCTCAAGGAGGAGTGTCCTCAGTCACTGCGGGTGACACGTGTCGGAAACACAGAGCCTCAAACGCCAAACTGAGCAGCGTGTGTTTGCAAAGGGCCCGGAGGGCTGCGTTCACCCTCTGGACTGAGGGTGAACGGTGTGGCGGGACGGGGCTGCGGGCCGTCCTATCCATGCAGCTTGAGAGCCTTGAAATGCACCCGTTTCTTGCCCCACCCCAGGGATCTCCAGGGGAGAGAGGTCCGGCCGGTGCTGCTGGGCCCATCGGAATTCCAGGGAGACCCGGGCCCCAGGGTCCTCCGGGGCCTGCTGGGGAGAAAGGAGCGCCTGTGAGTACCACGTCGGTGGAGGGCGCCCGAGCCCAGCCCCGCCCGGCCCCACCTCGGCCCCCACCACGGGTGTTTCCCTGGGGCTTTGTGGGAGGGGGTGAAGTATGAGGCTGTCCTCCAGGAACGTGTGTGTGTTCCTAGGGGTCCCAGCTGCAGTCCGGGGGGCGGGGTCCCCAAGTGGGTCAAGGGCTTTCTTCGAGTCCCCTGTGCAGACACAGGGAGGGGCTGGGGACAGCGCATCCAGACAGGGCCTCGGTCTTCACCTGGTTCAGGCGCGGGGCGCCACTCGTGGGTGGGCCACTGGCTGCTGTGCACGGCCCCTCCCTGCTGTCTTTGTGTGACAAAGGTGGATCTTTGGTGGGACAGGTGCGTCCTTGTTTGGACTGGGGACAGGCGTGGAGGAAAGGGGACCGGGAGGCATGTGAAGGGAAGATGAGAAACTTCTTTCTGGAGCCCCGAAAGCTGCCGTCCCTGTGAACCCCAAGGTTCACAGAGCGGAGGCTTTGTGAGGCCTCTGGGGTAGGGGGGCCTTGAATCCTGGTTTCTGTGAAGGGACCTCCTGGGCCGCCCACTGCGAGCCCCTCCTTCCCCGACCCCGTTCCCCCCACCAGTGACCCACGAGCAGCCTCGCTTCCCTGACCTACGCTCACCCCCACATTAGACTCTCCCACAGGATTTTGCAAATACCACCTGCCCCACGTTCAGTCGGCTGTGGGGACAAATTTCAGCTCAGATGTCCCTTCTGGATTGAGGATGTCAGAGTGAGCCAGCGCTGGGGCAGCGACGAGTGTCCGTGTAGCTGGTCTCCGGGGGAGTGAGGACGCGTGTACTGATTGATTTTGGTTAGAAAAGCGGAGTCGCCTTGCGTGGTTGGCTCTGAGAGGCTCATGGGTAGAGAGAAGGCTCCGGCCACCCCCCCAGGGGAGAGCTCCCCATTGAAGCCACGCCGGGAACTCCTGGGCCATCAAGAATCCACTCACGTGTTCCTGGCAGTTTGATGGCACCTGATCGTTTCTGGTGAGGCACCCAGGGGACATTGGCCAGCCGTCTCCGTCAGAAACCTGGCGCCTGGCGGGCCTTCTGTGCACATAGAGTTCACACGGAAGCAGTTGGAAATGGTTTGGCTGGTTGTTTGAAGAGAGTAAGTCTAGTAAATATTTGAGCAGAAACCCCTTGAGAATGACACAATCCACAGGAAGCTTGTCATTCCCTAGGACGGCTGCAGAGAAGAGGAGAGGTTGGGAAGAGGTCAGGTGTCCCCCAGTGTGGCCGCCTGGCCAGTGATGTGGGGCAGAGGGCCCCCAGCCTGCAGCCTGGCGTCGCGGGCTCAGTGAGGGTGGGAGCCGCTCTGGGGGAGCGGAGCGTGCGGAGTGGGCCGTGGGGGCCGGAGGGCTCGCACAGGGCAACGCCGTGGCGCAGGGGCCGGCAGCAGAGTCCTGACGCCGGACGAGCGGCCCCCTCTCCGTGCCCCCGCCTGCACACCCTCGCTCTGTGCGCCCGTGGGAGGAAAGGGGTGGCAGCTCAGGTGCGAGCACCCCAGCCGCTCAGCATGACGTGGCAACTGGTGGAAATGAGCCAAGCGAGAGCTCGGCAAGGGTCTTCGCCAAGGGGCAGCATTCAGGAGAAGGAGTCGGAGTTACGAGGAAAGGAAGACAGAGTGTGTGTGCATGTGTCGCATGTAAAGATGCGTGCAGGAGAGGGCGCCTGCACGCGCGAGTGTGTGTGTACATGTGCGCAAGGGAGCACATGACTGATGGCGTACGAGTGTATGAGTGTACACGCGAGGATGCGTTTGCACGCATGAGTGGGTGCGTGTGTGTGTGTGCGAGTAGCTTATGTATATGTGAGTGTGCACACTGCATTTGCGTGTGTACAACTCTATTCAATGTGTGTGAGTGTGTGCGTCAAGAACAAGTGGATGTATGAGTGTGTAAAGTGTGCATCTGCATGCACATGTGCCATGTGAGTGTGAGTGTGTGGCAGGGCGGCACCTGCAGAGCCCTGAGGGTCATGGAGGTGTGGAGGCCGGGACTCCGCCCTCCTGACGCCCAGGCTCGGGCGGCCCCGCACACAGCTCAGGGGTCTGCTCGCGGGGGGTCAGATAACCTGCGCCGCAGCCCCCCCACCCCCCGCACATGCAGCATCTCCTGGGACGGGCAGGGGTGGAACGTGCTGATTCAGGGCGGCCCAGGGGGCCGGCTGCCTTCGTCGGGACCGTGGACGTGGTCACTCCGTGCGCACTGCCTGCTGCCGGCCCCAGGGCCCATCTCGGGGCGTCTGCTGTGTCTGACCACAGGCCTCTCTCCTCTGCAGGGCGAGAAAGGGCCCCAAGGCCCGGCCGGCCGAGACGGTCTCCAGGGCCCCGTGGGGCTCCCCGGTCCGGCCGGCCCTGTGGGCCCCCCTGGAGAAGACGGAGATAAGGTAAGGAGAGCCCGACACCCTGCCACCCTCAGAAGGCGCCTGCGAGTTGGCCGGGGCCAGCCGCTCGGAGCCGACGGCCGCTTTAAACAAGGGGTGTGGGCCCCACGGGGGCTGCGGGGACAGAGCGACTCCGGGACCAACCTGCCTGCTCCGCATGTGGGGATAGTTGCGGACTAGCTCTGGCATAAGTGGTGATAAATGAGACCCCTTCCGCTCACGAGATATCATCATAAATATTACAACTGACCGACGGACGAGCTCACAAGAACGTAGACACGGCTCCTCTCGTGCGCCGTGCTCACACCGGTCGCAGCAGAGCCAGGGAAACAAAACTGCTGCCCCCCCGGACCCCCGCGCGTTCTGAACCGGATTCAGTGCGGTTTTGCTCATCGCCTATTTTTAGCTGCCTCCGCGGCAGCCGGCAGGGCCCTCTCGTTAGGACCCGCCTTACACTCGCAGCGCTCGTCCTGCGGCACCTGCCGTGCGGCGCTTCGCTTAATGAAGGCAGTCGATCCCGCTCTTTGGCTCAGCTTTCCACTCACGATAAGGGTGCGCTGTGTGCTCCCCGTCCCCATCGGAGGCCTGTCTGACGCTGTCACCTCGCGGTAGACACCACCAGGCCTCCGAGGGCGGAGGCCAGCTCCACACCACAGAAGCACGGGGGAGCCTGGAGGCGCTTCTTTCGAAGCGCGGTAATTGGGGTGTCGGTGACTGTCAGCCAGCTTGACAAGCAGAGTAAATATTTTCATGATGATTTTACCGTGTTTTCAAATCCACTCGCGTTCTGTACCGTGTCAGATGGAGGCTTTGTACCTTTTAGCTCTCGTGTTGAAAAGGAAATCAAATTAACGCGTGGAGGCGTTTCGTCCTAGGAAAGGTGCAGAGCCCCCTGGAGATGCGGTTACTCTTAATCGCCAAGGAAAATGACTTCCGGGGAGCAGATAAGGTCCAAGCGGTTTGGGGGCTGACGATCTTCCCCATGTTCCCGCAGGGAGAGATCGGGGAGCCGGGACAGAAGGGGAGCAAAGGGGACAAAGGAGAGCAGGTAAGGACCACGCAAGCGCCCGTGCAGCGCTACTGACGGCAGGGCCGCCACGGCACGGGGCCACATGCGCGGCGTGGTGGGTGGTCTTTGCCGACGTTAGTAACTATGATTAACGGAGCAACATTAGTAGCTGAGAACAGATAGGACAGCGAACGTCTTCTGTTCCTGTTAAGACCTCATGCAGGTACGTGTGAGCATGGATGTGACACGCCGTGTGTGTTTGCACGCACAGCTATGTGTGCACGTCCGTCCTGCGGACCCCTGGTTAACACAGGAACAGGAAGTGCCTGCAGGTTCTGGGAGGTAGAGGGAAGCCCGTGAGACTGCGCCCCCCATGCCGAGAGCCATAGGTGCCGCATGGAGGCAGCAGCATGACCAACACCTCCCCACTGTCCCCATCTTGTCTTTTGTTAATTGGCTAGAAACGCTAGTGTGTTCTTGCACAAACCCTGCCCCTCGCCGCCAGCTCCTTCCGGGGTCGTAGAACGTGTCCCGTCTGCTGTGAATTTGAGCCTTTTCACCCGGTGCTTCTGACCCCGGGCAGTGGGTGGCCATGTCCCTGCTGGGGCCTCCACCGGCGCTGGTCGGCTCCCAAGGACAGCCGTGCCCTGTCCCCCTTGCCGCCCTTCCTCAAACGCCCCCCGTGCTGACAGTGAGGTGTGTTTGGGGACGCGTACCCCTGCGCACAGGGAGTCTCAGTGTAAGTCCCAGACACCGGAGCCAGGCCCCCGCTCGGCCACGGATGGGCTGCGTGCTCTCTGTCCTTGTCAGTAAAGTGCACGGTGACTGAGTCGTGGGTGTGTGGTGGGAGCCAAGCTGAGGCACAGCAGCCCCTCTAGCAGGACTTTGGTGGCGACATGTCTGGGGTTGAACCGAGAGTGTCACCAGCCCCAGAGCTGCCGGACGGCCACCTGCAGGGACTGAGCTGATGACCTGGGACGCCGGCGCCCTCCTCTGCCCAGCCCCTCTCCTTGGGTGGGACTCGGTGAGCAACTGCGTCTGCCTTTTCCCCACAGGGTCCGCCTGGGCCGACAGGCCCTCAAGGCCCCATCGGGCAGCCAGGCCCCTCCGTGAGTATCTGCGGTTCGGGACGCACGCCCCGCCCCGCCCCGCCCCACCCCCCCAGAGCTGACGGGCACCAGGAGCCGGTCCTCACCCCTGGCCCCATTGTCCCCCTACAGGGAGCTGACGGAGAGCCAGGGCCTCGGGGCCAGCAGGGCCTTTTTGGGCAGAAAGGTGACGAAGGTCCAAGAGGTTTTCCTGGACCCCCTGGACCCGTGGGGCTGCAGGTAATGGCAGAGTTTGCACGATGGCCGGTGTCCGCCTCAGGTGGCCCCCGCGTTCCTGCTGTGCCTCCCCGGCCCTGCCCTCCCTCCTCTCGGCCTTTTTGTGATTGAGGCCACTAAGTCTGGGCTTCAGGCGCCTCCTCGGCTCCCCCGTAAATTGGAAGCACTGCCTGCCGATCCCCGTAGTCCTAGATGTGCCTGTGTTGACGTCTCATCTGGGACATTTGTCTCCACGGACAACGGTCATAGTAGAAACATTGGAAACTACTGATAAATTATAGGAAAAGACAAAAATGACTTCTAAACGTAGCGCCTGGGAATGGCAGCCACACGCGTTTAGGCGCTTCGTGTCCGTATTTCCGGTGTGTGCGTTCGCACACACGTGTGTACACACACGACTCTTTGGTTTTTGCAAAGTCGAACCCTGCTGTGTGGGCAGGAAGTTTGGGCCCAGCTTCTCCTGCCTCATTGTGCAATCACGCGCCATGTCGAATGTCATTAAATGTTCTTTGACCATACCGGTTTACATTTATCTTTGGAAACGTGATTTTCAGCCACTGCGTAGTGTTGCAGCATGTGGTGATGGAACGACTGCCAATACCCCACCACGGTGGGCTTGTGCGGGCCCCTGGTTTTGTGGGGTCTTGCAGAAGCACCTTTGCCCTTTAGTCTTGGTCACTCTCAGTATGTTCCCCGGGCTGATCCTGAGACCCAGAGCCACAGGGGTCTCCCCCAGTTGGTGGTGCGCTTGGGGGCACCGTCTCAAGGCTCCGGACTCCTGCGGCGGCGTGGTACCGGGGGGCTCCAAGCCGTGCGTGCTGGGTGGGGCCGTGCCACCCTGCTCAGCTCTGGCCACTCCTGTCCTCAGGGCCTGCCGGGACCTCCAGGAGAGAAGGGCGAGACTGGAGACGTGGGCCAGATGGTAAGCGCACCCCGGGACCCAGCCGCGACAGCCGATGTCTGTTCCCGTGGAAGTTTGCCTTTGCCTGTGTCCCACGGCTCTTCTTCTCCTAGGGCCCACCAGGTCCCCCCGGCCCCCGAGGACCCTCTGGAGCACCAGGTGCTGACGGGCCACAAGGTCCCCCCGGCGGAATAGGCAATCCCGGCGCAGTGGGAGAAAAGGTGACTCACACCCCTTAACTGTCACTGTGTGTGCCGCACGCGTGTGAGAGGATCCCAGGGGCTGCCTGCGTGCGTGTCACCGTGTGTGTCCAGCCGGGCCCGTGGGGCATGCAGGGGCACTGCTGGCCCACTCCCATCCAACACAGTTTTGACGCTTAGAAGGTCCGGGCAGCGGGACTGGGGCTGTGACCCCCTACTCTTGGCAACCACCCTCTGCACGATTTAGCCCACAAGGGGGAAGTGTGTGTCCATGAAACCCATAGCCCAGCGTCCTCCCCCACCGGCCCTGGGCGGCCGACAAGCCGCCTGCGCATGCACGTGCCCCTCCAGGCAGGCGCGTGTGTGGCGGGCGTGACCTCACTCAAATCCGGCTCCGCTGCGAGCACAGGAGTTCACGCTGCTTTTAAAGCACTTACCGTCGCTTCTGGGGCTAAATGGAAAAACCGGGGCTTCCGTCCATTTGCATTCCCTGGACGCCCTTTCTAGAACTTTCTTTCAGATGCTAGCCATTACACTGAGAGAAGCATTCCATTTCCTGTGACCACAAACCGGTCACCGCGCTGCCTCTGCTCACACCCGTCCTTCTCTCAGCGCCACCCCCACCCCCACCCTCCGTGTAGGGCCCGTATCCCAGACACCTGCCACCCCCCACCCTGTCCAGCTGCCCCCGCACACAGGACACTGTGTGGGTTTCTCCCTGCCTTTGCCCCCAGGGCCTCATAGCGTCCCCCAAAACTCACGCAGGGGAGCCCCCACGCGCCCCCACGCGCTCTGCCCCTGCGTCTGTCACTGTCACCACCTCGCCCCTGACCGTGACTGGTGGGTTTTTCACGGGCCTCCCCTCCCCTCCTGGGAGCCCTCAGAGGACAGTGACCACTGCCTCAGCCCAGCCCCCGCCCTGACGCCCGGTGTCTGGGAGGCGGTGAGTGCTCTCATGGGGCCGTGACCACTGTGTTCCCTCCTCAGGGCGAGCCCGGCGAGGCTGGTGAGCCTGGTCTTCCCGGAGAAGGGGGCCCCCCGGTGAGTGTTGGGGCTCCGGGGGCGGGGCCGCGGGACCGGGACTGGGTGGGAGGCTCTGCTCTGCCTCGGCGTCCCATCCATGAATGGGTGCCATGTGCCCTCTGGTGCCTGCCTCATGGGATACAGCAAAAAAGAGGGAGCGTGTGTGTGTGCATATGTACTTGCGTCCGTGTGTGCGAGTTACGCACATGCACGTCTGTGTGCAGCCTGCACGTGTGTGTACTCAGGTACACGCGTGTGCACGCAAGCCTGTTTCATGTGGGAGCGTGTGCATGTTTGTATGCTTGCACATGTGCACACAGACATTAGCAGCAGACACCTGCGACCGTGGGCGGCTCTGCCGTCCGTGGTGTCCAGGCCCTTCCGCGGGCTGCTGCAAACCTGGGCAGCTGTCCCCTCGTCGGCCCAGACCTGGAATATCCAGGCCCCGCGGGTCCAAAGTGAACTCTCCAGGCTTATGGGGGGCGCGGGAGGCGGCTGGTGGGCAAAGGTCTCCTGGGTGTGTAGCTCCTCCCTCCACCTGCGAACCGCAGGGAGGGCATCCCGTCAGGGTCCGCGTCGCACACTGCCCAGTCCAGGGGTCTGTCCCTGCCATCTGGAGGCAGAGTCCAGCCTGTCCCGAGGAGCCCAGGCAGCTGCCAACACCCACCTGCCCAGCATCTGGCCCACCGCTGGGTTCCGTTGACCCAAGAGAGGGCTGCAGTCCTTCCACGTGATGCCACCGGGGGGCCACACGTCGGCCAGCACCTCGCTCTGAGAAGCTGAGAGGTTGGCTCTGGGCACATGGGCACTGGCCTTTTCTTGCAGGGACCCAAAGGAGAAAGGGGAGAGAAGGGCGAGGCGGGCCCTTCTGGTGCTGCTGGACCCCCTGGACCCAAAGGCCCTCCCGGAGACGACGGTCCCAAGGGCAGCCCTGTGAGTAACCCTGAGAGGCCGCAGAGCTGGGGTGGGGGGCCCTGCGTCTAGACCGTCCTCATTCATCCACGGGCCCTAAAGCTTCCCGGCCACCACGCGTCCTGGGGAAGTTTCTGGTTGAGAGGTTTGCACCCAGCTGCTGAACCAAAGCGGTGGAGCTGAGTGGGGACATGCGGCGCGCCAGGGTGGGCTCTGTACCCACAGCCCCCTCCTGCAGTCTGCCGTGACTCTGAGCTCGGGATCAGAAGGCGTGGCCTTGGGAGCACCAGAGGACAGGTCCTGCCTGCTCCCTTCCGGGCTCGCTGCGCGACTCAGATGGGACGCTGTCCGAGGAAGGGCTTCCAGGCTGCAGAGAGACCTGCGGTCTCAGAACTCTCAGCGTGTCCCAGGGGATGGCTGGCAGGGAGGCGGCCTTCACGCCGCGACGGCTGGGCCGTGTGCTGAGGTCCTGGATGCACCTCTCTCTCTCCATTTCAGGGCCCCGTCGGCTTTCCTGGAGATCCCGGCCCCCCCGGAGAACCCGGCCCCGCGGTAGGTTCGGGGCCGCAGCCCCCTTCTCCATCCCCCATGGTGCTGACCCGCTTCTGCCAGCCCCGTTGTCCTCTTCTTCACGCACTCTCTTTGGGCGCGGCACCTTCCCAGGTGGTGCCCCGTTCTGGGGGTTAGCTGGAGAAATGTGTCCCCACTCTCGGATGCACTGTGTCTAGGCCCCGCCAGATGGGGCTGGATTTTCTGGATGGGGCTGAGGTGTTAGTGCATGGACTCGGTGCCATCCAGGAGTCTGAAGGGACTTGCTTTTGTCCCCACAGGGTCAAGATGGTCCCCCTGGGGACAAAGGGGACGACGGCGAGCCCGGGCAAACGGTGAGTCTGCCCTGACCTCTGGCGTCCTGGAGGAGGGCGTTGGTGCTCTCTGGGGACCTGCGACCTGCTTGGCTTGTGTCTGAGAAACATTCAAACCCAGCTCCCTTGTGACATTGACCCTTGACTGAGACAGGGCCCTGGGCGCCCTCTGAGGGTCTGTTGAACGCAGGGACCCTGTACCCGGGGGAAAATGCCTGCCCAGTCTTGCCAGGGAGTCCTTGACCTGCCCTGTGGCCCGCCTGCGGGCCCCCGGGTTAGCTTGTCTCTGCCTAGCCGGGTCAAACGTCCCTCCTCGAAAGGGCTCTTCCCTCGGTGGCCCCTGGAGCTGGGAGCGCGTTTGGCGTGGCCTCTTCCACCTCATGCCGAGTGTTTGGGATGTGGCTGCAAGCCATGCCTTCCTGGGATGGAGCGGACCCCAGTGCCCCTGCATGGGACGCCCCTGGGGACGACCCTGAGTCCCCGCAGCGCCCCCTCCCTCCCCTGCCCCTACGTGGCAAATGCTGCTGGGGACGTTCCGCCCAAGGGCACCGGCCGATGTCACTGATGTGATGGAAACGGTGAGCAAAGGCAGCTTAGGGACACCGGCTCTGAGGCCAGGCCCCCGCCGCTAAGCGCTGGCCTGGGCCCCGGAACGACCCGTGTCTTCTCTGGGCCTCAGCGTCCACTCCTGCAGCAGGCGGTGCTCACGGGCAGCGGTGTGGACCGGAGCCTGTCATCATGTGTCGGGGTGACCGGGGTGGGGTGGGATGGCGCTCTTCCAAACGCAGCAGCGAGTCAGGGCGGGGTCTGTCCCCCCAGTGGCTGTGGCAGGAGGCCGCAGTGTGCGGAGGCCGCAGCAGACACCTGCAGGGCACTGTGGCTTGGGACCTGGCGCACCGGCTCCAGACCACGCAGGGTCCAGGTCGGGGCTGCTGGGGGCAGAGTCAGCGGGAACTCCGTGTGCTGCGGGAGCCGTGGACAGGCCCAGACCGCCTGCCCCCGCCCGCCGGCCCGGCTCCTGAGCGCTGTCCTTTCTCTGACTCCAGGGATCCCCGGGCCCCACTGGTGAGCCTGGTCCGTCTGGGCCTCCAGGAAAACGGGTAAATAACCCTGCAAACTCGACCCCTCCTGCGAACTTGCTGCATGAAGCCTGCTCCCTCCCACCCCACACCCCCCACCCTCAGTGCAGACCCTGGGAAATGCCTCCGTGTGAAGTGCGCATGCCCTGCACTCGGCCACCGGCCCCGTCAGCAGGGCCCCGACCTGCCGGGTCGGTGGCCGCCTTTGAGGAGAAGCCAAGCGCTGACTCCACCATAACGGCCACCGTGGGAGAGAAACACCCACAGAGCTGAAAATGCCTTTCCCCCGGGGCCAGACCTTCCGAAAAGCCGGAACAAGCTGCGAGGCGTGTCTTTGCATGTTGAATAATGAACCCTTTGCTGGTGTCACAAAACCCTGAGCTGCCGGCATCAGACCCTTTGCCAGCCCAGAGTCCTTCGGGCTCGTTCTCAGGGCGTGCTGGCCCGGCGCCCGGGCACGACCACCATGCTGCTCCCCGCCCGGGCCCGTCTCCCCGCAGACGCCGCGCTCCCCGCTCGGCTTACGGCGCAGCCCACTCACCACGCGTGTTTCTCTCACCTGTCCCAGGGTCCCCCCGGGCCTGCTGGCCCCGAAGGCAGACAAGGCGAGAAGGGAGCCAAGGTAACGCGTTCTCGCCCGGCCCAGCTGTGCGCGTAGAGCTTCCGGAGGGAGCCGCTGGCCTGGCGGTGCGGTCGGGGGGAGGTGGCAGTGTGGCTGACCGCAGGAAAGTCACAGGGCAGAGCTGCAGCCCCGGGAGGCCTGGCCGTCCCCGCAAACCTGGGCCAGACCGTTAGTCTTCTCCAAATCGGTAGTGGTTCGCGGGTGGCCTTGGGCGCGGGGTCCTGGATCCTGGTGCCAGCCGGTCCCGCCAGCCCAAGGGAAGGGCAGTGGGTGCCGGTGTCAGGAGGACTGGGGTGCTGTGTGACCTTGGGCTGGCATCTGACCAGCCTCACCTCCGCTGCCTCACTTGCGTGGCAAGGTGACAATGACAGTACCCACGGGGGGGCGGGGTGGGGGCTGAGAGGGCAGAATGCCGGGACCCCTGCCAGTGAGCTCGCAGCCAGGTACCCGGAATACTCACGGAGCCATCCCCTGGGGCCCCGGTGCGCTGTCAGCCTCCTCCCGGAAATATCCTGTCACTACTGGGACCATGGTGACCGTCGCCCAGCCCTGAGTCTGCTCAGGGCGTGGCAGCTGTGCCCACGCAAGCTCGGGCCACTGTGGTCGCCACGAGCACCATCTTTGGAGCGCTCACAGGGGACTAGGGGGGTCCCAGCCAGCACAGGGGATTGGCGGGCTGGAGCGCTGGCTGGGCCGCTTCCGCGGGAGTGTGCGAAACGGGGTCACCCCAGGACAGCGGGGGTGTCCGGGGTTCTTGCTGAGCGGCCTGGGCCAGGGTGGCCGGGTGCCAGCGCGTGGGGCCCACCCTTCGCCTTGCCGCCCTGCAGGGGGAAGCCGGCTTGGAAGGCCCTCCTGGGAAGACTGGCCCCATCGGCCCCCAGGGGGCCCCTGGGAAACCCGGGCCTGACGGCCTGCGCGGGATCCCTGGCCCTGTGGTGAGTGGGCCGGGGAGGCCGGGGAGGGGGTGGCGGGCCCAGGCCCGGGGATGGTGGGGCTCACACGGAGGGCCGGCTGTGTTTCAGGGCGAACAAGGTCTCCCGGGATCCCCAGGCCCCGATGGGCCCCCCGGCCCCCTGGTGAGTGATGTCCCCAAGGAGCCCCCAGCAAGGGCGGAGGGCGGGGCTGGGCGAGAACCTGACCCAACCCTCCCCTGCAGGGACCCCCAGGACTCCCCGGCCTCAAAGGAGACTCTGGCCCCAAAGGGGAAAAGGTAAGTAGCACACAGACACCCCGCCCTGTGACCCGGGCCCCTCGCACCCCGCGGCTTCATAAGCGGCAGGACCCAGCCGCCCCCGCGTCGGACGGGGCCCAGGCAGCACAGAGGTCCCGGCTGGAGGGCATCCGGGCCCTGAGAGGGGCGCTCTGTCGCGGGGCCTCCGATCCCACCCACAGGAAGCGTGCAGGGAGCTTGCGGGGAGGGGGGACAAGTGTCTTCTCTCGTGGGGGGCGGACTTCCTGTGCCCCCGTCGATTTATTTATAAGCGCAAGGCTCACCTACGAGTTCAATAACTCTGTGGAAAGCGACGTGGGGTCACTCTCTTTCCACTTGAATGCCCACCCCCACCCCCCAGTGTAACAAAAGTTGGGGGATCCTTCCAGAACTGTCTATAGGCTCATAGAAAGCAAACCACCTCATGTGAACGTGTGCAGAGGATTTTTCTTTTAAAAAGACATAAAGATAACGATAACCCCCCCTGCGGTGGTCTGTAACCATGTCCGCGCGAGCCCCCACGGTGGTCTGTAATCGTGTCCGCGCGAGCCCACGAGTGCAGACCCCGTCCCAGGGCACGGCCACCACGGAGAGGCCGGAACGTGCATCTCAGGGAGAGTTGTCATTCAGGAGCCCTCATCCCCGTGGCCTGGGTCTGGGACTTCGTTTCTCAGGGTCTTTCCCGTATCAGACCAGCTGTTGTGACCCCTGACTGGGAGACGTTGGCCAGTGGCTTGGTGGCACCCGTGACGTGCTGCCCTGCACGGCTGGACACGAGGCTCTGCACGCCCTTCACACCTTTGTATCCCACAGGGTCACCCCGGCCTGATCGGACTCATCGGCCCTCCTGGGGAGCAGGGCGAAAAGGGGGACCGCGGCCTCCCCGGCCCGCAGGGGTCCTCCGGCCCGAAGGGTGAACAGGTGTGTGGCATGGCCGTCCTGGTGGTCTCCGCGCGGGCGGCCCTCTGAGCCCGAAGGCCAGGCCTTAGAGCCAGGACAGGTCCCTCCAGTCCAGGTGGAAGGTGCTGAGGGTCCGGCTTCCTCGGCGCCCTGAGAGCCAGTACGCCCCGCAGTGCCTCCCGGGCCCCGACGGCGACCGGGCCCCCAGCTCGTGCCACCCCACCTGCATGCAGAAGCCTCTGGCCGAGCGCATTGCCCAGGAGGTCCCGTGCGACTCTCAGCCGTCTGCCAGGGGCGCGGGGCGGGCCTGCTCCCTGACCCCAAGTGTGCGCGCCTGGCCCCAGCTTCCCTGGGAGCCTCCGCAGCAGACTGGAGTCTGCAGCCCCAGCAAAGGCCAGCGAGGGGGGCTTGGCCCCCGAGTTCCGCCTGCCTGGCGTCGGGGGCCGCGGGGGGCCCTGCCGGGAGGGCAGCGCACAGGAGGGCCCGTGGCCCCAGGAGGCAGAGCTGCTGTCTTCGCCCTTCCCCACCCCAGGGCCACAGGCCTGGCCCCCGCCTGTCAGTCACAGGGCACACGCATGCCCCTCAGCTGTGCCCTGCCTAACCTGGACGGGGACGGACGGGAGGGGAACAAAGTGGAACCGTCCGGGCTGCGCGAGTTGCGGGTGGTGACCTTGGGAGCCCTGCCACACCCGCTACCGTCCTCCCCGGGGCACTGACCACCCTCCCACCGCCTAGCGCCCCCAGGCCATCATGGCACTCAGACGAGGGCCACCCAGAGATCGTGAGGATAAGGACGGCGTCCGGGGTGCCTGCCACCAAAGGAAAGCCCCCTCTGTGCCCTCACTCCAGACGGGTCCTGGTAGCATTGTTGAGAGGTGCCGGCCACAGAGTCCCTGCGGTCCTCGTGGTGACCCAGGTCCCTTTTTCCCACCCCCCCATCTCCATCCCAGGCCCCCACTCACCGTCCCTGCTCTGCAGACACAGAGGAGGGAGGCCCCACCCTCCCAGGAGAAACCCGCCGCCCCCTCCCCGGCTCGGGTTCGCCCAGGCCATGGCCCTGCAGGCAGACGGGGACCCCAAATAACATGGGCACGTGGGGCTGTCTGAGGCTGCAAGCTCCAGGCATGGGAAAGGCACACTTAGAGGCTGGACAGGACAGACGGAACAGACAGGACCCCAGGACCCTTGCTGTCCCCATCCTCCGGGGTCTGTGTTAAGTGGGGAGACCCACCCCCCGGTGACAGAAAACAGCCAGGAGCGCCAGGCCGGGGTGTCAGAGTGGTCACCTCTGTATCTCAGACTGGATTGTCAGAAGGGATGTCTTCACGCGACGTCACTTCCCCCGGCCCCGTCAGAGCCGGAGGGTTCTTTCCAGCCAGCCTGGGCGGCAGGGTTGGGGGACAGTCAGCCTCCTGGTCGTGTGCGGGCCCCATCGGGCCCCATGCAGCAGGTGTCCCCCTGCACAGGGCAGCCGGCGCTGCATTGGTGTCAGAGGGCAGCTGCTGGCGGGGGGGCAGCTGCTAGGGGGACACAGCAGCGGGCTGCGACGTGGCTGTGTGGGGAGGAACGCGTACCCCTACATCCCTCCTCGTCTGATGGCAACTGTGTTTTCTGCTCCTTCACAGGGTATCCCTGGTCCTTCCGGCCCGATCGGCCCCCCAGGCCCTCCCGGCTTGCCGGTGTGTATCTGGGAGGGGTGCGTGGACCCCAGTTGTGGCTGGGAGAGCAGGGAAGGGGTGGGGCGGCCCTGGGCCTCCGTGCAGCGGACCACCCCAGGGCCATGTGAGGCTGGGGAGTAGGGACCCGGCGTGAGTTTGCTCATTTGCTCCACATGGGCATTTCAAGTGACAAAAGCCAGGAAGTGGGGTCCTAGGCCCTGGTTTCAGGCAAGGGGGGCGGTGTTGGGGGCAGGCAGGCAGGCCTCCATCTCTGGGTGGGTCAGGGAACATGGACTTTCTCCTGCAGGCACTTGGAGACAGTGAGCTCCCCCCATCACCCTAGTAGGGCCGGCCTGGCCCAGACATGAGGGCCGGCCCCTCCCCTAGGCCCCAGTCCCCAACCTGGGCCTCCCTTGTTGTCGGGAGACCCGACACTGTAAAGTCATCCCCCGTGGACCGCGGTCTTTACCTGCCCAACACAGTCAGCTCCGCGCCCACTTGGGCCGGGGCCTGGGTGCACATGGCCAAGGTGCCCCTGGCTGATCCGAAACTGCCCCCGGCTGCGAGCTGCCTGCAGGGGCTGGAGGGCTCTGTGTCAGGGCTGGAGGCCAGCCCGGTCCTCCCTGTGCTATGGCTCGGCTGCCTGAATCGAGATTTCCCAGCCAGGGAGGTTGGGGGGCTGGGGGTGCCCACCTGGGGTGGACAGGGGCCTCCCTGCCTCCGTGTGGGCGAACACCGGCCTCACCCCAGCCCCTTCCCCATCTTTCCAGTTAAGCAAGTGCAAGTGTGGACTCCTGGGAAGGGGGGGCGCGGGGCCGAGGACGGGTGGGGACCAGGTCTGGCTTGCACGGACCGTGGGCCAAAGGCCCTGCCCACTGACACTGCCCCCACTCTCCGCAGGGCCCCCCTGGTCCGAAAGGTGCGAAGGGCTCATCGGTAAGTGGTTGGACCCCTGAAAGGGCCCCGCTGCATCGGGGAAGGGGGTCGCCCCCTGGACGAGTCCCTCCCTGAACGCCCCCCCACCGACTCCTGGGGGTCGGCGGGCCCTTCCAGCGCCTCCTTCGTGCCGAGCTCGCCTCCCACCCACCTGTCGTCTCGGACCCAGGGCTTGAGCTGTTGCTCCCTGCCTCACAGAAAGGACCTTGTCCCCCTAAGCTCCCATCTCGGGGCTACGGAGGGGAGAGTGGAGCTATCAGTGTCCCCGGCATGTTGGAGTTGTCCCTCCGTCTTCTCCACCCCAGCTGTCGGGGACACTTCAGCGCTCGAGGGGGACTGCAGTCACAGCAGGTCCCGGTGGTCAGACTTGTTTTCTCTTCTTTCTCCCCAGGGTCCCACTGGCCCAAAGGGTGAAGCTGGCCACCCCGGCCCCCCCGGCCCGCCGGTGAGCAGCCTTGGCAGACTCAGAAGTGGGGGTGGGGCCTCCTCACAAGAGGGCATCGTGGGAGGACCTGTCTGTGCGGCTCCCTTTCCAAAGCCGGATGGAGCCTGTGGTGGGCGGGGGGGCTGGGGAGGGTTGTCCTTAGGGTGGAGCCAGGGGACCTGTCACCCTTGGTGAGCTCCCTGGGACGCCCGTTTGGCCAGAGACACAGCAGGAGGGAGAAGAGAGGGAGAAACACGTGTATGTGTGTGTGTACACGTGCGTGTTGCATGTGTGTCAGAAGGGCTGCGCTGGACAGGGCCCCAGGGTGCAGGACAGAGCCCCGTGGGTGGCGGTGAGTGCCATGGGACACCGCCCTGCGCAGTGCCGCCGGACTGCTGTCCTGGTCCCTGGCTGGGGCCTCGTGGCCCAGCCCTCGGAAGACAAGGCTTCTCACTTCCCCAGCAGTAATGCAGCCCCACTGCGTGCCGCCCAAGTGGGCAGCAGAGGCGAGAGGAGGTCCGGGGGCCGTGGGTCTAACCAAGGACAGACGGGTGAACATCAGGCCCGGCTGTGACCTGCTGGTGCTGGGCCTTGGGAGCCTGGATGCGGGCCAGGGCAGGGCTCTCGCTACAGACCGGCCCTGGCAGTGGGGGCGAGCACGGCACGTTCTGGAAGTAGGGGGGCAGGTGTGTACAGCGTGGGGTCCCTCTGCCCTCTTGTACCCCAGGGCCCCCCAGGCGAGGTCATCCAACCCCTTCCGATCCAAGCGTCCCGGGCGCGGCGGAACATCGATGCCAGCCAGCTGATGGACGACGCGGACGGCGAGAGCTACGTGGACTATGCGGATGGCATGGAGGAGATCTTCGGCTCGCTCAACTCCCTGAAGCTGGAGATTGAGCAGATGAAGCGGCCACTGGGCACGCAGGAGAACCCTGCCCGCACCTGCAAGGACCTACAGCTCTGCCACCCTGACTTCCCCGACGGTATGGGCAGTGGTGCGGCCCCGTGGCCAGACCCGGGCCAGGGCCGGGCAGTAGGGCGCCATGGGAAGGGCCCAGGCCCGGACCGTCGTGGCCCTGGCTCAGCCTCAGCTTCCGTCCGCGCAGTGGGGGTGCCCGGCATCTCCCCTGTAACCTGATGAGGGCATCTCACGTGGTCCTGGGAGGCGAGGCCGGGGAAGAGGGCGAGGGCTGCAGTCCCACAGCTGGTTCCAGCCAAGGCCTGAGCATCACGCACGGGCTCTGCCCTGAGCTGCGTGTCTCCACCTGTCCAACCGGAATCCTTACACCCCGGGGGGCGGGGTGGAAGGACACGTTGCCTAAACGCTTTTGGTCACGTTTTGTGGTCCATGCTGTCCGCGGCTGCCACTGTCGGGGTCAGGATCAGTGTTGATGTCAGCGCCGGCACTGATGTCAGCGCTAGACGTAGTGCTTCGGGGCGGACCCTTGAACCCGCACACCGCCCCTCACTGTGTGAAACCGCGCGTGGCCACCCCCTGGGACATGAAGCACCATGGCCTGCTCCCTCCCCTGGGGAGCCTGCTGTCTCTCCTGCAACACCGGGCAGCCCCATGTCCGGGCAGCTCTGACCCCGCCGCGTGAACTCCTGAGGTCGTGGGAGCGTCTCTGTGTTTCTGTCCCCCGCCTCCCCTGCTCCTTGGGCCAGCACCCCGCGGGCCCACGTCCAGCCGTGTTCTTGGGGCCGGGGCTGCCCACGTGTCTCTGGGGGCCCAGCTGGAAGAGCAGCACGTGCCCCACAAACCCCGGGAAGGCTGGTGGCACGTGGGCCTGGCTTGCGTTTCAGCTGCTGACCTGAAATCCTCCCACCTCCTCACTCCCCACAACGCAGGCGAATACTGGGTGGACCCGAACCAAGGCTGCTCCAGGGACTCCTTCAAAGTTTACTGCAACTTCACGGCCGGAGGGGCCACGTGTGTGTTCCCAGACAAGAAGTCCGAGGGGGTAAGTGCCCGCCCAGGGCTCAGCCCTCCCACTGGGGAGGCTTTCAGAATGAAAACCAGAAAAGGACTAGTTGCAAAATCGAGGCTGTTGCTGCACAAGGAGCCCTTCAGGTGCCTTGGAGAATTTTTAGCCGCGAGGCGGGGTTCGTGTAGCCTGGGCAACGGCAGTGGATGGACGCTGGCTGGGCGCTTCCCCCCGCGCCTGGAGCTGGGGTCCCAACCAGCTCTCTCCTAAAGCGAAGCCCTTGTCTGCACCTCAGACCCACCTGCAGCCCGTGAGAGGACTTCGGGGCTGAGGTGACCCCGGTGCGCCTTTGAGCGGCTGGCATTTGCCTGAGTTCTTCCTGTCAGTTACTTCTGCGGCATTTGCTGCTGTCCCCACCCCCGGGTGCAGTTAGAACTCAGAACTGTGTGTAGCGAACAATTTTCGTTAGCAAGGTTCAGGGCCCTTGAGATTTTGTGGTTGTTGATTTAAGTTATGATGGGTCTTTCAAAAGCCTCACTTCAGTGGCGGGAGAGGTGTGCATGTGCACAGACAGATGTATGGGCAGTGTGCTTACAGACAGGCATGTGGACAGTGCATGTGCAGAGGCGGGCATGCAGATAGTGTGTGTGCACAGACGACCGTGTGGATGGCCTGTGCTCACAGACGGGCATGAAGATGGTATGTGTGTACAGACGGGCATGTGGACGGTGTGCGTATGCACAGACGGGCGTGTGGACGGTGGGCGTGTGCAGAGGCGGGCATGTGGCTGGTGCAGGTGCACAGACGGGCGTGTAGACGGTGTGCGTATGCACAGATGGGCGTGTGGACAGTGTGTGCTCACAGACAGGCATGCAGATGGTGTGTGTGTGTATAGGCGGGCGTGCAGATGGTGTGCATGTGCATAGATGGGCAGGTGTGACAGATGTGCGTTGCCCGCCATCAGGAATGAGTCTGGGGCTGTACCCACTATGGCCCAGGACAGGTGAGGGGGACACGGTCTCTAAGGAGGAAGGCCTCGGCCATGTCGGCCACAGTGCCCTCCGCGTCGGCCCGGACAGACCGTCCTCCGTGGGCCAGCTGTCTTGGGCCAGGGCCCCAGGGCCCTGAGGCTGTGTTTGCCCCGAGGGCTTGGGCTTGGGCTGGCAGAGAGGGCAGCCTGCCATCCTGACTTCCCAGTGACCTCGGCGCCCAGACACAGCCCTCTGGGGAGCAGGCAGCCCCGTCCCCCAGGCCTGGGCCCATCCCTAACCCTTGCTGCAGCTGAGGGGCGCTCTCAGGAGCAGGGGACCCCCACGGGGACGACCTGGGGCCTCTTTCATATGTGCACCCCGCACCGGGAGCCAGATCCCTTGGTCGCCTGCCCCCCAACAGAGCCCGGGGCTTGGGGGGACCAGGCTTCGGGGCCCCCCACCCGCTAGAGGCCCAGGAGGGGAGGCAGGCCCAAAAGACACTGTCTCTCATTTTTTTGTCACTGTCTGTCCTCTGCAAATGACCTCACTGCCGGACAACTAGCAGGACACCCCCTGAGCCCAGAGGCCCGGCTGGTGGCTCAGCAGGCGGATAGCGGGCTGGGTGGGGTGCTGAGTGACCCCGCCGCCCCTCCCCTCCTCTGCACGTGCGCTGACCAGCCGTGCGTCCGCGGGCTGGGAGCCCGGGCTTGGGCCACGGCCACAGCCTTGTGCAGGTCGCCTGGGCTGCAGGAGGGGGCGTAGTTTCAGGCCGATGCCGGCATCTCCGGTTCAGCCCCTGACGAGGCTGCCCTCTGAGCCTGTCCCCACGGCCACAGATTTGCAAAGCAAAGCAAGAGGACTCGGGTCCCGAGGGGCAGGAGACGGGCCGGACACCCTCCTCCTCCTGCAGGGGGGCTCCTTTCCCGGCTCCTGCCCAAGCCAGTCAGAGGAGAGCCAGCGGACGAGGGCAAGAATACTGACCTGGGACCCAGGCAAAGCCCCGTGGGGACGGGCTGACCCGGTTTCTGTCCTACCGCAGGTGGGCCCACGGCGGCTGGGGCTCTGCCCCTCTGCCCTGGAGCCGGCTGCACGGCCCTTCCGGGGGTCTCTGTCCCTCCGTCCCTCCCTCCCCTGTTCGAGATTCCACAGCGGAACCGCAGCCCCTGCACCCTCTCTCCCACCAGGGGGACAGACGCTGTCCTCCTGAGGACGCCTCTGCTCCGGGCTGTTTCCTCAGGGACACACAGGAGGGGCCCAGGGTCATGGTGCTGCAGGGGACACTTGTCCGAGAGAGAGCACCCCGCCACAGACATGCCCGTCCCACCTACGGCCCATGCACACACACAGCACACACACCCCCACCCCTGCCTACCCCGTCCCCGGTGGGAGCCGCGCCGACGGAGCCGCAGCCCTCAGACCCAGCGCCCAACCGAGGGGCCGCGTGCTCGTCCTTCCCCAAGGCCATCAGTAAATGCCGGCTCCCGTTACCACTGTCCTCGTCATCCCGGCCTGTGACCACCCGCCCGTTCCTGCGTCCATTCAGTCCCCAAGCGCCGTCCAGCCGCCACGAAGGCCGCGCTGCGTCTTTGATGCCACATGAGCTGAGACCCGGGAGGAGGGGCGTGCGTGCAGGACAGGGCGTGTCTCGCAGGGGCAGCAGTAACCCTCTCCTTCTCTCTTTCTCTCCTTCTGCTCCTGTGCTGCCTCGTGTTCAGGCCAGAATCACTTCCTGGCCCAAAGAAAACCCAGGTTCCTGGTTCAGTGAATTCAAGCGCGGTAAACTGGTAAGGCGGCTCCGCCCCCCGCGGCGGCGCTTCACACGCGCCCGTTTCCTATCTTACAGAGTAAGATGGCCCGCTGGCCCAAAGAGCGGCCCTCCACCTGGTATAGCCAGTACAAGCGAGGGTCCCTGGTAAGTGCCGCCGGCGCTGCCCGCTTGCCGCACGGCCTGGCTCGTGGCTCTGCATGGGACTCAGGGCCTCCGTGGCCAGACCTGCTCTCGCCACTCTGGCCAAACCGCTCCACGGCACGTGACAGCCGGACACAACACCGTGCCCACCCACGCCACCCCCGTGACAGTTCCTTTCGGCCTGGAAGCAGGCGCATGGCTTTCCATTCAGCCTAGGGCACGGGCTGGCTGGCCCCCGGGGCCCCCGGGGCCATAGCTGCCAGGGACTGAGACCAAACACAGCGGGAGTGGAGGCCTTTGTCCTGCTCAGTCCTGGGGGAAGGTCCCAGGTCACCGAACCATGGGGTTCTCTGGGACCCATCCTGCCGGCACCTCCCCAGCCGGACGGGCGTTCGGAGTGCCGAGCTGATGCTGGGCATCTTAGTGGCATCCCCAGTGGCTGCATCCGATTCCTGTCTGAACTTCTGGGCACCCGTCCTAAGTTTTGCCCTTCCCTGAGATGAGAAAGATCAGAGCAAGCCCCTTCCTGCCTGTAGAGCCGGGGAGCCGGGCTGGCTACATGGCCAGCGGCCGTTCACGCGCAACAGAGCCCCTGCGCTGCGCCCTCCAGGCTGCGGGAGCTCTGTTTTGGAAGGAAGGGCAGAGTTCTATGTCCTCTTCTTAGCAAGCTAAATGAGCTTCCAGAATACGACCTGTTGCCGGGCCATTACGGCCACCCTTGGCCTCTGGTGGTCACTTCCTCAGGCAGAGTCGTCCCGCCCTGAGCGGCCCTTGAAGGAGGTCCTTTGTCACTTGGAAGCCAGCTCTCCGGCTTCACGGCCTCACACCTGACTGTCGCCATCAGTCCCACCCCCCAGCCTCTCCAGAGGCCCTGGTCCCCTCCCCCCGGGCTCACAGAGCGGTGGCTTCCCGGCGGCTTCTGCCTGTTGCACGTCTGAAGGCCCTTTGTCTCTAAACCTCGAGGCACTTCGTGGCTAATCGTTAACACGTCACGGCCCCAGTGTCATTATTTCCGGGCCACCCCACGCCTTGGCAGGCACTGAGAGTTGGCGCTCACCTGGCCACATCTGCAGAGACGCCCTCTCTGGCTTCCTGTCTCTCCTGCGCTGTCCCTGCCCCCCTCTAGTGCTTCCTCAGAAAGGGCTCTGCACACAGAGGACCTGCAGTGGGTGCCCGCACAGGGCAGGACCCAGTGCCCGGGGGCTTGAGCTGGGTGGGCAGAGGGTCCGGGGAAGCCACCCAGGCCAGGGGGCGTCGCTTCTTCAGCCACTTGGCCCTGCCTTTCCCAGGCGTTACAGAACCTCTGTTCCGGCCCCCAGCCCACGAGTCCCCCTCCGACCCTGTCCTGTTTCACGGACAGTTGGCTGAGGATGGAGGGGTGGACGGCCCGGGGAAACCCTCGGCTTTCGTATTTCCCCCTTGTTATTTCTGGCCGTCTCTGACTTCGCGGGTGGGTGGGACAGAGGCACAGCTCCGCCCGGAAGGCGTGGGGGCTTTATCGGGGCCGGGCGGCCCCGGACGCGCCATGTCAGCGCAGTAGCGCAGAGGCCCGGCCCGCGGAGGACAGGCCGGGATCTGGTTCCCGCAAGGGGCCCGGCTCAGCACTGGGCGCTTCAGGTCCTTCTGCGTCCAGCCCGCCCGCCGCCTCCCTGCATGTGCCCTTCCTTGAGTCAGTCGCACATCTCCTGAGGAGCACCTGACGGCCCAGGCTGCGGTTGGTATTCCGTCCTCTCCCTCCGGCCCTCGTGAGGGGGCCGGGGGCTGCGTGAATGGGTGGCGTGGGTCGGTGGCTCCGCGGCCCCTGTGCTGCGGGACAGAGCTGACCCGGGCCAGCCCCACCGCCTGCAGCCGTCTGATGATGATGGAAGAAGCAGGCGGGGGCCATGGGAACTCTCCCGGGGCTCCACGCAGCCCTTTCGGCGGGGGCTGGGCTGACCTCAAACCCTGGCCTCTGCCTGCTCCGTCACAACGGCGGTGCTGTGGGCACCTCAGTGTGAGGGGGGCCGGGCTCAGGCAGAGAGGGCTTTCCGGGCCGGAGGCGGGATGGACCGTCTTGAGGTTGAGAAGCAGCCACGCCCTGGGCAGCATCCGGGGTTCAGAAAGCTGGACTTGGCAGGGAGATGCAGACATGGGCACTGGTCTCTCGGGACCCCTGCGCCAGTGCCGTGCCCTGTGGAGCCAGAGAGCCCATTTTGGGAGAGGTCCTTTGAGAACAAGCACACACTCTGATTCCCTGATACCTGACCCTGGGGTTGCGGGCAGAGATGGCTGCCCAGCTGCCCAGTCCCGACGGGCACGGCCGAGCAGTCCAGCTGCAAGAGGGCCTGTCTGTGGCCCCGTGAGCCAAGCCCAGGCAGAGGCTGGGATAGCTGTGGTGGGTGCCGTCCCAGGGCTCGCCCGTGGCTCCAAGCGGGTGCTGGTCACCTCAGCCTTCCTCTTCATGACCGGATGGCCTGTGACCCCCCCAGCCGTGGTTTTTCTTTATTAACGTAATGTCACGAGCCCTTGGCCGGCCTCAGGGCACAATGACCGGGGCGGCCTTGCCCTCAGGCGCTCACAGTCCAGGCACCTGCAACACGTGCCCCTGGGGTCCAGCCCTGGTGCTGGGGCCTCACAGCCCAGCAGGGAAGGAGGTCAGAGACCAGCCAAGGTTGGGAGCAAGGGCATCTAACCCAGAGGGGCTTCCTGGAGGTGGAGGAGGCACCGGCCTTGAGCCCTGAGGGATGAGTGGGTTCAACCAGGCCCAGGGGTGAGAGCGATTACTCAGGTTCCTGAGAGAAGGGAGGCTTGGTACGCTCTGCTCCAGGGACTCCCCTCCACCTCTGAAAGTCCGTGCGTGCGGGCCTCGGGGGCTGATGCGTGGCCGCGTCCAGCGGCACCCCCGGCCCGGCTCACGCTGCGGAGCAGTGAGCCCATGGATAAAGCTTGTGAAATTCCAACCTGGTGCTTTGTCGGCACACCGTGTCCCCTCCCGGCTGAGCGGCCTCCTTCCCGTCCCCCTGCAGCTCTCCTACGTGGACGCCGAGGGCAACCCCGTGGGCGTGGTCCAGATGACCTTCCTGCGTCTGCTGAGCGCCTCCGCCAGCCAGAACATCACCTACAACTGCTACCAGTCGGTCGCCTGGGAGGACGCCACCACGGGCAGCTATGACAAGGCCATGCGCTTCCTGGGCTCCAACGACGAGGAGATGTCTTACGACAACAGCCCCTACATCCACGCCCTGGTCGATGGCTGTGCTGTGAGTAGCTGCGGTCCCGGCCTCGGGAGGCAGGGTCCGTTCGCACTTCGGGCGGCTCGTGCATTCCGTGCGCACACATTTACTGTGTGCCGGGCCCTGAGCGGCGTGCCGTGTGTCCCGGGGGGCCCGGTCAAGGTGTGGCCCCCAGGCTACCTGTTCTCCGCGTGTGGCCGACCCTGGCCACCCCACCGTGGGCCAGGAAGGCAAAGCTGAGACATGACAGGCAGGACCAGGGAACCTGGGCCCACAGGCCCATCCCTGGCGTGGTGTCCGCTGCAGAAGCCAGGCCCCTCTCCTTAGACAAGCCCGTTCTGGTAACGAGCTGAGACTGACTTTGCTCCTGAGGACTTGGTTGTACTGAGAAACGCCCCGTAGCCTTGGGGTGGCAGCTGTGACCGCAGGCGCTGTGGTCACGGACTCCCAGGCAGCCCTGCCCACTGAGGGCGTCTCCCTCGACCCCATGCCGCCAGCGGGAAGGGGTCGCAGGCCTGAGAGGCGAGAGGCGTGCTCGGGCCGCATGGGCAGTCGGGGCTGGGCTTCCTTCTCCCTTTGGTCCCCGGGCCCCCAGGGTGCCTGCCCTGCTCTGCGCCCCCCAGACACAGGCGCGGTCCCCCAGAGCCAGGCCGGGCTCCCAGCTGAGGACCCTTTCTTCAGGTCTGCTCCCCCAGGTCCGAACCATTGCAGTCCTCAGACATGTCCTTTGTGTGGCCTTTGAGAGGACAGAGCTGAGGGTGCCAAGAAACATTGTGTCTGTGGGTCTTACTGGCACCTCCCGACCTGGGATCCCCGTTCGGGTCACCACCTGCTCTTCAGGGGCCTGCCCGAGGTCCTGCCCAGGCCAGACCCCACAGGGGACAGGCCAGTGTGGCTCCAGGCCCGGCTCGGCTGGGCCGCCCCTCTCTGTAGGCGCCTGGCTGGCTATCTGGTCGGGAAGCTGTGCCGGCCGCCTGGCCCGGCTCCCACGGGCCCTCCCACGGGTTTCCGGTGCAGTGAGCCAGCTGTGACCCCGGTCCCCGCCGTTCCGGGCTCCCCACAGCTGTCCCCGGCCCGCTCTGAGCAGAGGGCAGCAGGCCTCTGTCAACCGGTCCCAGCGTGTGCCAGGCAGGGGACAGCCGAGCGGCCAGGGCTCCTGCGTCCGGGTCGGTCTCGCCGCAGGTGCAGGGCACCGCCTGTCGGGGCGCGTGTGGGGTTCGGGCTTTTCCCTCTTGTCCGCAGGGGAGGCCTGGCGTGCGGGGCCAGGCCGGTGTCCTGGGGCGGGTCTGTGAGCAGGCTGGGGCGTGTGGGGGCCAGAGGGCGGGGCTGACGCAGGGCTGGGCGCCAGGGTGGGTGCCGAGAGCGCGGTCCGGCGGACCCAGGGTCTCCCAGCTGGCCCTGGGACCACCTGGGCCCCTTAGCCCAGAGAAACTCCCACAAAAGTGTCTGGTTATGGCTGCCCCAGGGCCCTTTGGGGGTAAAAGTGGGGGTGGGCGTGTGCACCGAGCAGGCTTCGTGGAGGGCCCGGCCTCTGCTCCGTGCTCCCATGCCCCCGGCCCCGGGGTCCCCACTTCAGATTTGACTGAGGACTGACCCTGTTTGAGGTCAGAGGGTCCCCGGGAAACGCATCCGGCAGTCACTCGCATCCGCCTCTCTCCGTGACCCGCGCCCCGGGCTGCTGCAGCGGCCGTGCGGCAGCTGGGAAATTACCCCTGCGCCGCGCCTCCCACGAGAGAAGATAGCAGGGGCGTCTGCGGCCCAGGGCGGTTCTCCGCACAGCCAGCGTCACGCCCGAAAGGAGCGGGGAGTTGCACCGGGCCCACGAAAAGCCCCAGTGGAACCCTCACTCTTGGGATAATTTTTAGGCAGCAGGGCCGCTCGCGGAAGGCAGTGGTGTGGGGTCAGTGGGGAGCCCCGCGAAGGAGAGGCTGCCCTGGGGACCGAGCCTGGAGTTCACCTTGGAGCTTCCTGGCTCCCAGGGCACAAAGGGCAACCCCGGGCTTGGTCCTGCCCCGACTGCCCTCCCCGCCAGTCCTCCCCAGCAGCTACAAGGGTGCTCATGTCCCTTACACTTTCCTCGGAGATGAGGCGCTGCGGCCACCGCTGCAGGCCCTCGCGAAGGGCAGCCACCCTGGCCGTGTCCTGCCAGGGTGGCCACGCTGCCCGAGGCCGTTGGCACTCGCGTGGGCGAGTTCCCCTGACGGGCCCTGCAGGACACAGGCCGGCTGTGAACCACGCGGGTCACCCTCGTCTGAGGTGCCGACAACCAGGCGCGGGTTCTGAACCCCACCCCAGACCCCCGAACCCGGAGCTGTGCTGACAGGCCCCTGGGGACTCGCCGGCTCTGAAGCGCCCGTCCCACTTTAAAATAAGCGCCGCCTGACCGAGGGCGCCTTACTAAGTCAGGCAGGGACGTGGGGGGACAGGGTCTGCGGGGTGAGGGTGTCTGGGTGGCAGACCCTCCTAGGACCCCTGGACAGAGAAGGGCTCATGTCACTCTCTCACCACTGTTGATGTTCGTGGACCCGTTTCCAGCTCGGAATCCTAAGCTGCAGAGGGTGTCCGTCACCTGTTGCTTGTAGCCAGTCACCCCCCGAATTTAGTCCTTCCAGGAACAAATGTGTGTTGTCCGACCCCGTTCCTGAGGGTCGGATCCGGGTGCGGCTCTGTGGGGGGCCTGCGTCTGACCCCACAGCTCGGCCGCCGGAACCACAGTCACTGCTTCCTCACAGTCCGGGCGGCGGGAGGTCCGAGACCTGGGCGTCGGTGTGGTCGGGACCGGGGTGGACCTCCCTGGCCTGGGCGCCCACCTTCGGGAGAGAGCTGGCTTCTCCCGGGTAGCCTCTGTAAGGGCACCGATCCCTTTCACAGGGGCTCCACCCACCAAAGACCTGTCCTTCTAGCCCCTCACAGTGGGGGTCAGGCTTCTACATCAGGACTTGGGGGCACAGCACTCAGTCCCTGGCGGGCTGCCCTGAGCCTGCCACCTGGGCAGGAAGGTCGGCCGAGCCCCCAGCCCCCCACGCCTCTCCAGAGGGCCGTCACAGCGGCTGCCCCCGGAGGAGCGGCCAGAGGGAGGGACGGGGGCCAGGCGATCTCGCAGCACCACACCCGCCACGTCCTGGTGGTCATCGGGGCCTCCTGGGAGGGACACGCGGGGCCGTTCTGTGGGGGGAGTAAGGCCCCATGAGGCGCTGTGTCCGCTCTCGGGCCCCGTCGATGGGGCCTGGACCGTGGGGGGAGACTGTGCCGAGGGCCAGGTCCAACCAACAGCTTGACTCTGGCCTGGTCCCAGGTGCGGGAAACCACTTGTCCAGGACAGGTGATGGGTGGGCCCCTACGGGTGGGCAGTTCACAGATGCCAACATCAGGGACCCTTGTTGCTGGGGAAGTGACAGGAGGACAGGGCCAGGTTAGCCTCACTTGAAGTGTGGGTGGCCTCCTGGACCAGGGCGTCTCGCACCTTCTCTCCCTCTATTCTGGCACACGTGGCCCCGCAGGGGAGGGCAGATGCCTCTCCTGGGACAGTTCTTGCACCGCTCAGAGGCTCGCCCTCCGTGCCTCAGTTTACCCCGCCCCCCTCGGGACCAGGCGGCCGCCGAGCTCCCTCTTCTTCTCGCGCTGTGAGTCCTCTCCTGAGCGGCCAGCCTGCAGATGCCCAGGGCAGGGCGGGCGAGCAGCTGCCCCCGAGCTGGAGTTCTTAGTTTTTGGACAGGGAGTCCTGCTTTGGGCGAGGCCTGCGGGCGGCTGGAACCGGGAGGGGCAGACCCGAGAGGCCCAGCCCGCTCTGACCTGACGTGCCCTCCCCCCTGCCCCTCCCAGACCAGGAAAGGCTACCAGAAGACCGTTCTGGAGATCGACACGCCCAAGGTGGAGCAGGTGCCCATCGTGGACATCATGTTCAACGACTTCGGGGAAGCGTCACAGAAATTCGGATTTGAAGTGGGGCCGGCTTGCTTCCTGGGCTAGGAGCTGCCACCCCGGCCCCGCGACCAACCTCGTGACCTCAGCACGCCGCCTGTGGGTGTCCTGGACAGTGAAGACCCCTCGTCCCGCCCCGACCTCATCTGCACCTCGGCACCCCGCCGGGCCGCACCCCAAACCAGAGAGAGCGAAGGGAAAGAGCCGTGTCCCCACCCCGGAGCCGAATCACATGACCTAGACGTCCCGCAGCCGCTGGGCCTGAACGCTGCTCTCCCCAGCCCCACAGGGACAGGAACGGGCCACACGTCCTGCCACCAGACTCACCGGCCGCTCTCATGGAGGGCTCACAGGGCTGCGTCCGCAGTATTTGGAGATAACATTTTTGAAAATTCAGCGTGAAGATGTGTAGATCCCCTGACCTTCAAAGAGCGCCCCCCAGGCGTAAAGGCCGCCGCGGCCCGAGCCTCGGACCCCAGAGCACAGTCCAGCCATGGGCCGGACGCCGTTTCTCACGGTCCTTCCTGACGGATCGAAGGTGCTGCTGTCGCTGTGAGTTGTAAGTCAGCATTTGCGCCGTGCTGTGTTCAGTGTCCCTGACTTCTGAGCATGCGGGCAAACCCAGCTCAGCCCCACTGGGCGCAAACCACCCCCCAACCCCCCGCCGGCTGCAGTCTGGTCTGGTGAGGCGGGAGCCCCCCAACCCTGGGCAAGAGGCGCCATAAATTGGAAATTGGCCCAGCGCCGCGGGAGTTCACGCCGCCCTTGAAAAAGCAGGTGCCAGGCCCTTTTATCTGACAATTTTTTGATTAGCTCTGGAGTCTTTTTAGCGGGGAGGGAGAAAAGAATGTTACACTTTGCCTTCTCGACGTGCACTTAGACAGAAAGGCGGGCTTTGCGAGCCGTGGCCGCCCCCTTTCGCCACTCGTCCTCCTGCAGAGTGACAGTGTCCAGGGCAGGAGACCACGTTTTCTGCAGACGAGGATTAAATGAAAATTGGTGCTTACTTTACACTCTGTGGTGCTCTCTGTTCTGGCATCTTGAAGGCGACACCGGGGCGCCTGTCCATGCCTCGCTCTCCTGCCTTCCTCCACAACCCGGGTTTTTACCGAGGACGCCAAGATGGATGCCCGTCCCCGCCCTTCCTGCCGGGCCCCTCGCCTGCGCCCCCAGATCGTGGTGCGGCCACTCCCGGGCCTGTGACCAGTATTTGACTGTGCTTCTGGGATTTGAAAACACACGCACACAACACAAGATACTTCCACGTCGCCCACGGTCCACGATAGCAGATTGTGTTCAGTTGCCAAATGTTTGTGGTGCTAATTTCTGTGTTTGCTCCGGGAGCGGCACTGAAGCCGTTCAGCGGTCCCCTGTGCTGCCTGGGGCCCGCTCCGGCGCGGCCGCCGCCGGCAGAGACGTGCAATGAACTCTGCGAGTCTCGGCGGGGCTGCCGGCAGGGCCCCTGTCCCATGGATGCGCTTCGGAGTCCTGCCTGCAACAGCCCGGGCGCGGCCTCCGCGGCCTGGTCAAGCGGGAGGGGCTGCCGTCCGTGGGCGAGGACAGACATCCTGTCGACTGTGAAAAGCTGCCCGCCGTCCACGATGGGAGAGCCGAGCTGGGCCCCAGGCCCTTCGTGGACCCCTCGGGAGGGGGCTGTGATATGTCACAACTCTGGGGCTGTCCTCCCCCCACCTCCCCCCGCCCCGCGTCGTGGCTCCCGCTTCGGGAACCACGACACAGCCACCCAGAGAAAGAGCCCACTGCCCGCGAGGATTTCCCGAATGCCCATGGAGATCCGGCCCCACTCTTGCCAAAGAAAAGTCTGGCTTCGAGAGACTTCCGAACCCAGCGCGCCCCAGCGATGGTCACATTCATCCCTTCGAGAGAAGAGCCACGCCCCAGGCTGCCGTGTGAACCCCTGGGTTTCTCTAGGTCATGTGATTCCGGTTTGACTTCTCATCTGTCCCTCCCTTTCTTCTGTCATTTTCTTCCTCTGTTGGTCTCTTCCAAGCTGTTGTAATTTGTACTGAAGTCAAGACATGTCTCGTTCTCCCCAGACCACTCAGCTACGGTGTATTGCAATAAAATTACTTCTATATTTGCAGAAATCCTTTTGGCGTAACTTTATTTTGTTTCCTTCTCCTAATCTATATAATCGGACACGCGTTGACGAAAAGGAAAAACGGAAACGGAAAACCCGCGGTAACCATTCGAGGACATGAGGCCCTTTGGAATGTGCTGTCAAGCGCACGCGGCACATTTCCTGAAAGTCCGACAGACGCGTTCCCAAGTTTTACCTGTAATGCCCGGGAAAGGGCATTTTTTAACTATTTTAAACCTGTGTAAGAGAAGAATCATTGTAATAGTTTTTCAATAAACCACGTTTACTGCTCCCACCACAAACACGCGATCGGCTGTCTTCTTAAGTATGACCAGGGCCCCCCTTGCCTCTGGCCCGTGTGTGACTCTAGCCACAGGACAGCGGACACTCCGATCGCGACAACGGCCGCAGGAAGAGGTGGGGCAGGCACAGCCCAAGCCGGGTGCCCATGGGGCTCAGCCCCCCAGAGTGGCCGCGGCGGGCCGGCCCGGACACAGCTGATCCCTGGGCGCTGTCAGCGGGGGTCTGGCGCCAGCGCGAGGCTTCCTGGGGAGCGCCCACAAACCCGAGGCCTGCCTCCCCCTCAGGGGGCGGCGGTCCGTGGGGCAGCATGTCCCTGGGGCCGTCCCACCCCGCTGCCCAGCCACAAAGCAGGGTTTTATTTCCCAGCCCCTTGGGCTGGGCTGGGCTGGGCATGTGGCTGTCCAGGCACATGACCTTGGTCGAAAAGGGCACACGGCTTTGTCTGGAGTAGTGGTTCCCTCTTGCATGTCACCAGCCGTGTTCCACAGAGTGGCTGCCCCCCCCACCGGGTTCCTGGAGGGAGCCCTGGCCTAACTGCGATGGACGACCTTGTAGCACGACCTTGAAGTGTTCTTGCTCGTTGAAGCCGCTGACTGGGGAACGGTCGCGACCGTGCAACCCAGGCTGGCGCCTCTCGGTGTGGCCCGTGGCTGGCAGCCGCCGCACTGCCCTGACAGAAATGCAGGTTCCGGACCCCGCTGCTGCTGGCCGGCTGCCGAGCCGGACCCCCTGGGGAGGCCATCATCTGTGTTTTGATGAGGCCTCCAAGTGGCTCAGTCACGCTCGGGCTGAGGGCCACTGGCCTAGGGGACGCCAAAGGAGGGAACATGGTGAGACTGAGACCGGGACACGGCTTCCACACCCACAGAATCAAAGCAGGCGCAGCGCTGAGGTCAGGCGCTGGGGACGGGCGGGGCTGGTGGAGGAGGCGAGGGGAGGCTCCCCGTCACCAGGACAGACATGTGGTCAGAGGGTCACTGGCTACCCGTGGCAGCCGGCCGGCCCCTGGAGGACGGCACCGTGGGCTGCCACTCGCCACCCTGGCAGGAACCGCCAGAACGGAAGGGAACAGCACCCACGGCCTGGAGGGTGCTCGGGCCTGAAGAGACGGCCATCCCTCCGCGCCATCGGTTGAAGGTGAAGCTGAGACACGCCCTGAGGGACGGACATCAAAGAAAGCTCAGCCTTCGCCGGTCGGGGTTGCACACCTGTCACCGAAAACGTGGCAGACACTCACGCGTGGCTCCCCCAGCAACGCCGGGATGGCCTGAGGACGGCTGCGAGAAGCCGAGGGGGAGACAGGTGGGCGGCACGGAGCCAGGGGCCTGGGCCCATCTCTGGGAGGGAGCGTCCCTTCCCGCCCGAAGGAGTCGGCGGCTCTCGGGCCCTGACAGCGACGGGAGCAAAGGCTCGGAGCTGTGCCAGGCGCCAGGCCCCAGGCGAGGGGCCCGAGAAGGGGAGGGTCCCTTCAGCCTCAAGGGGAACAGAGTGAGCCGCAGGACTAGGCAGGGCAGGGCGGTGACGGAGGCCGGCCGGGGCGAGGCCCCGCAGAGGCCCCCACTTCTCTGGGCGCCTTCCCTGCACCCCGAAGCCTGGCACAGGATGAGGCGTGCCTGCCCGCCTGGGCTGGGGCGTGTGCGCCCCTGGGCCGAGGCAGAGGGGCCGGACTCGCGTGCTGCTCTCCTGCCCCCGTGGTCACGTCCTCAACGATTGGTCAGCGAGAGCTCGTCAAGTAGCTGCGGCCGCCCACACCTGAGCCAGGTCTTCTGGGAGAGTGAGTTCTGAGGGCACCTAGCCTTTGCTCCCAGTCTTGGGAGACGAGAGGGTGGCCCAGCCCGGGTCCCACGGCAAAGGGGCGCCTGTCTCGGGAGCTCCGGAAGAGGTGTGCGTGGGGCCCTCCACGGTGCCGGGCGATTCAGCCTTCCGGGGGACAGAGGGCGTCCCGCTGGGGAGGAAGAGCATTCGTCCCCCCGAAAGAAAAAGCAGGTCACTGTCCTGCATCTTAGTTCAAGCTTCCCAGGCCAGAAAAGATGTCCTCAGACCCCCTAACCTTACACGCTGCTCTGTGTCCTGGGGTGTCCTTGAGCGACAAGGATGAGGGCGGGAGGGAGGGAGGAAAGAGTGCACAGCAGCTGGGCCTGGGGTGGGGACAGGGCAGGGGTTATGCCGAGGCCTCTGTCCCTGTGGAGCTGGGGCTCCTGGGCTCCAGGTGTCATGTTCAGGCCCCTCCCCGTCTGCCGGGACCCCGGGCTCCAGGAGCGGAGCCGGACCCCAGTCTGCCTTGGGCGGCACCTCCGTTGGGATGGTAGACGGATGTGGAGACCAGCCTGTCTCAGCCAACCAGGGCCCGACTGACGCCCGGGTCCGGGAGAGGCTGGTGGCTGAGCAGGGGCTGAACCCAGGACAGCCAGTTGTCCTGCCAGGGAAGCAGGGCCCCACATCTTCTCGCCTTCTCGGGGGCCGGGGGGAGGGGTGGTGCCAGCTCAGGGCCACTCCCTGGGGGAGCGTCCCCTGCAAGGAGCCTGCTCCCCGTCTGCCCTTCTTGCCCCAACCTCCGCCTCCCATCGCCAAAAGTTCATCCATTCATTCATTCATTCATTTGATAATTTATTGACGGCCTGTTCAGTGTCAGGCATTGCACCCCCCCAAAGTGACAGGGACCTCAAATGCGCACAATTGAGAAGTGCAGATGTGCAAACGTGGACACGTGGACACGTGGAATGAAGACGTGTGTCAGGACTCAGGGTACACAACCACCCGGGCACCCTGGGGAGACGCGTGAGGCCTGCAGATGCGGCCAGAGGTCTGGATGGAGACGTGGACCAGGGAGACAAGAAGACAGGACCTCCTCACGTCATCGCAGGCCTGTCCCCTCCCACAGGCCCCCCAGCCCCAGCAGCCACGTCATCACCAGCCCACAGCGTGAGAGGGGACATCCATCCACCCACGGAATTCCCCCTGGACCACCGTGCTCAGGGAACACCGCTTGAGGCCGGCGTGGCCAGGCGTCTGGCAGCCTGAGGCCTGGACGAGGCACCTCGGGCCCAGTTCTGCGGCTACTCCTGCTGCTTGCTCGGCCCGAAGGCGCCGACAGGCCTCGGGGCGCCCTCCCGGCTCGCCTGCCGTAGCTGGGAAGGGCCTGCGGCCCCGGCTGCTGCACCCACGTCACCATGATGGCCCACCAGCCAGTCCAGACACTGGCGTCTGTTTGTGCCCAGTCAGGAAATCGTCACTCTCCCGTGACCTCCCGGAACAGACACTTCAACAAAAGTTGCACGAACAAAACATCCTGTTTTTTCTTTTCTTGCCTTCCTAAATTGACCAATGGGTATCACGTGGAGTTGAGAGAAGACTAATTCTCAAGCACAGGTCGGGGGGACGTGTTTGATGGTACAAGGACAGCGCTGTGCTTTGGGACGCCCTCCAACTCGTTTAAAACTGGACACCACTCGGTCGAGGGGCCTTGGCGGTCAGGACTATGTAAGCGACTTACCAGGGAGACAGGCTGAGGAGGAAGACCTCTTAGTGTCTGAGTTATTGGTCGCTGTGTAACAAGTCACCGCCAAACGTAAAGGCTCAAAACAACACATACGTGTTATCGCGTGTTACTGTGGGTTGGACACCAGGACACAGATTATCTGGCTCCTCTCTTGGGGAGTCTCACGAAACTGCCAGCAAGGTGTCGCCCTGGCCAAGGCGTCCCCTGAAGACCCCACTGGGGAGAGAGCCCACGAGATGAGTGCGTGCGCTTGCACGCGAGTGCGTGCGTGGCTGCGTGTGCGTGAGTGCGTTTGCACGAGTGCGTGTGCGACGCTGGGTGACGCCCCTTGCTGACTCTGGGCCTTGGCCATGTCTCCGGCCGCTATGCTCGGGGACAGGTCAGGGGTGGTGTCCAGTGTCTGGTCTCAGCCAGGAGCCAGGGCCCCGTGAAACCCCACAGAGACATGCTCTGTCCTGGGGCCTCAGCCCCTGTGTTGCGAGAGAAGCCTGTGTCCCCGGTGTCCAGCCACCCTGTGCCACCCCCACGGTGCAGACGCCCCACCTCCGCCACGAACCATTGAGCAGCCTCGAGGAGGGGAGTGCCCACCGGGTGTGAGGGTGGGCAGGGAGGGAGGCGCCCTGCTTGCCACGAGGTAGGCACGCCCGGAGAGACCGGACTCATGGCCAGCACTCCCTCCAGAGAGCCACCCAGAGGCAGCCAGCTACCGAGCCTGTGGGTGCATGGTCAAGCCGGGGACCGAGTGCTCAGAGCGGCTGGGGTGTGTGGAGGAGGGGCGGCCAGCTGGCAGGGGCCGGAGGGGAATTAGGAGGTGCACTAGGGATGCCTTTGGAACGCCTCCTGCAGGCCTCTGTGCCGTCTGTCTGTCTGTCTGTCGGCCAAAAGGCTCTGGGGTGCTTGTCAGGAGAAGGGACCGTCTGCCCTTGCAGCCTGGGTCCTGGGGCTGACCCTCTGCGCTGATGCCCCAGGCGAGGGAGGAAGATGAGGGCGGAGCTTGTCCACGTGGGGCAGAGGGAGCCATAGTTGAAGCCAAGGCAGCGTGGACGGGGGGCTTGGGGTCACAGCATCAGTCCGCTGTGATCCAGCCCCCACCTTGGCCCACACAAACACCACGGGACGTGGACTCGGGGGAGACACTGACACAGCCCTCTGGTGCCCGCGTGCAGGTGGACGTCAACGTGCGGGTGGAACTAGGTCCCCAGGTGCCCACTGCCCCTTCCCTAAGCCCCCCTGCCTGCGACAGGCCCATGGGGAAGGCCGGGCCTCCGCAAAGGCAGGCCCTCAGGAGGCTTCCTGGAGGGGGGCGGCACCGAGGCCTGAGTGATGGATCGGATCAGACTCCGTGACCGGCTCCTCCAACATGGCGCGGCTGGGCCCACACTTCAGGCGCCTGGATGCCCTTGCCCTGAGCTGGGGGGCAGCTGGCAAATGTCCTAACCCGCCCCTGGCCTGAGCTGGTGAGGTCACCAGCTGCCACGCCGCCTCCCTGGGTTCTGCCGCCCCAGCTCTGCGTGGGGGGCGCGCACCCCACACCTCGCGCTCCCCGGGCGGGAAGACGGGCTCCCCGGGCCGGGGCTCTGACTCAGTGCCTGGAGTCGTGCCCACTGGCCCTCCTGGCGAGCACGAAGCCATCCAGTGAGCAGTAGCCGTGGTCGCCCGTCCTGCCCGTTCTCAGGGGCTGGCAACAGTTTAGGCAGGAGTGCAGCTTGGCCCGGGCGTTGGTTCTGGTGACGATCCCTTGGGGTAGAGTGGGCTGTCCGTTGGGGCTCCGTATCCAGGCCCCGTATCCAGGCCCCGTATCCAGGCTCCGGGTGGCCCTGAGGGCGGGGCTCCTGGGAGGACTGCAGGTCAGGGCCTGGGCGTCACTGGGGGGCGCACTCCCACGTGAGCCTGGAAGGGTTGTTAAGACTTTGCTTGCCGGGTGTGCCTCTCCCCCAATATTCAGTTCTGTAGATCGGCATGGCCCCAAGAAGTTATCATTCTAGAAAGTTCCCAGGGGTCCTGCTTCGCTGGGAACATGCGGGACTGTGGATCTTCCGGTCTGTGACCTCCCCCAGCCCAGCCATGGAGTTGGAAGCTCTTTCCTGCACCCTGCAGTCCACAAAGGCTCCCAGCACACCCGGACCCCCACCACACCACCCCAGCTCCCCTGAGGCCAAACTCCTCTGTAAACAAACGGTTTCCTTTTGCAGAAACCTTGAAATCTCTTTAAAATGCAAATCTTTCAAAATTTGAAAGGCGGGGTTGTTTTTCTTTTATCAGTGATCCTTAGGTAGAAACCAACTTGACAACTTTTACTTACAGTGGAACTGGGCACAAAATGAAAACCAGGGCACGTGAGGAAGACCGGGCCAAGTGGCTGGGACCACGGTCGCCTCTTTAATGTTTGTCAGAGAGAGGACCCTGGTGGACGTGACCGCGGGCCGAGGACGTCAGGGCCTTACAGGGAGGATGGGGAGGAGGGGTGGTTGCTGCACCCTAGTTGGCACCAAGTTCCCTCTGGGATTTTAAGAGACGAGGAAAGTCTAAAAAAAAAAAAAAAAAAAAAGAATGATTGTAAATATATGAAATAAAAAATTCTTTGGTTGGGCCCTGGCTGGTGTGGCTCAGTGGGTTGAGCACCGGCCTGTGAACCAAAGGGACGCAGGTTCGATTCCCCAGTCAGGGCACAGGCCTAGGTTGTGGGCCAGGTCCCCAGTAGGGGGCGCACAAGGGACAACCACACATTGGCGCGTCTCCCTTTCGTTCCCCCTCCCCTCCTGTCTGTCCAAAAATAAATAAATAAATATTTAAATATTTTTAAATATTTTTAAAAAATTCTTTGGCTGGCCCATACCAAAAAGGGTTCGTGACAACGAACACCCACCAACACGGCCTCCAGGCTGAAGTGCGGAGAACGACGTTCATTTAAAAAGCGGCCACAGCCCCATGACCAATGGGAGGGTGTCGAGCAGGCTCGAGGAACCCAATGGCGGCCCAACGGCCGGGAGGGAGAAGGGGGAGAAGAACGAAGGAAACGTTACCCAAGAGTGTCTAAACGCGACCGATAGCATGGCCGTCCAGACCTGAGGGCTCCGAAGGCCAAGCAGCGTAACGCGGAAAGAAAACCGCACGCAGGCTGACGGGGAAGCACGTCCGCACGGCAAACGGGGTGGGAGCCCATGCATGGGAAACACCTGGGATCCCCGGGGCGGCCTTGGACTGTGCCCTCTCCCAGAGCCTCGGCCCCCAGGCTCAGCATTGCCGGTGCCCCTCCCCGACCGCCAGCGGGCTCCTTCCCCAGGGCCCCTGGGGTCACTGGGGAGGAGGTTCTGGGCCGGCCAAAGGGAAGTGCGGGGTGGGGGCAGGCGGGGGTGGCCTGCCGGAGACACATGACCATCAGCCTCAGCCACCCCTGCAGGTCTGCAGGCCCCAGGCTACGGGGCCACTGAGGGCAGCTGGACTGCAGCCCGGAGCCCCCAGCTGGGACCGTTGGACCTTTTGCACGTAAAGTCACAGAATCAGGTTTTACATTTCAGTCCGACGGACCTTGGCTAGGACGCTCTGGTCCTGTTCCCGAGCTAGGGCTCTCTCAGTATGTCACATCGTGTCGTGATCATAGATTGCTTTGTCACGTGTCACGGGGCACTGACCTGGCCGGGCACATAGCAGCTGCTCTTCCCTCTTGCACATGAGGCCAGTAGGGTAGGAAGCCCGGTCGCCGTGCCTTGGCCCCGGGGACGCTTTTGGAGTATCTGCAGGAAAGGGACCCTGAAATTCGGGGAAAGGGGCACTGCCGTGCGCCAGGCAACCAAGGGCAGTCCTTCCCATTTTGATCACCGTCCGCACGTCGGTCCTTCACTTACTCCATGAGCGGGTTTTTGGCTCCAGGGGGACCCTCCCCAGGGCTGGTGGGCAACGGTAATTCCCGTGCCGACCCGTTAGAGATGACGTTGTGAACTGGGCCCCAAGCTCCAGCTAATAATCCCGTCACCGTGGGGGTGGGGCAGGGAGGCCTGCGGGGGGCGGCGGGCGGGCAGCGGGCAGGTGTGGGACAATGGGACAGAGGTAGAGAGAGGGCAGAAGGCAGGCCCGAGCGCCCCATGGGGAGCTGGGCTCCAATCCTGACTCCCCGGGTCCGGGCTGTGAGGCCCCAGACAGCCTGTCTCCTTCTTGGTCCCCTGCGTTCCCCTCCACAGCCGGCGATGTCTCCAGGGACCCCTGAGCTGAGCTGGGCCCGATCCTTCTTTCTCCTCCGTGGTGTCCTCCCCCCGCCTTGTCTCATTCCCGGCACAGAGAAGACCTCTCTGTGCGTCACCATCTTTTTAAATTAATTCGAATGTAGCCTATTTGGTTTATTAAAACGCTAACTTCAAAAGTCCAGCGATTCCTTCCCTAAGCTTTTAAGTCTGACTTGCAAACCTTGTTCCACATATAACAGGCAGATTTTAATAACCCCCTTCAAGGGGCCTGTGAATAATTTTTATTCCATTCGCTGACGTAGTTCATTTAACAGCTACAAGCGTTTTAATTGCATTTACAAAATGAACAGATTGAGACGGGTGGCCTGGTGTCCCAGGTGTATCTCTCTCACAGAAGATTCGGCGTGGAAGCGAATTCCTCGAAATCGAGTAACACGAGCCCGTGACGAGCTGAGGGGTCTCCCAAACGATCGACACAGTGAGATTCGCACATAAATCCCTCCCTTGTTCCCCGACTCACGTTTGCATCTTCAACCAGGTTATCAGGTTGTTGCTGTCAGGGGCCCAGATGCTCTTAACCCAACGCAGCGCACCTGCCCACTGCCTCGTAAACCAGTTCCCGAGGGCCGGGGGCCGGTGGGAGGACGGGGGCTTTATTCCAGAGCCGGCAGCCTGAGAAGATAGGGGCCTGTTGTCCCTCAGACCACCTCAACCACTGGGCGCGGAAAGGGGTTTTGTCAAGAGGGAGGAGGAAGGAAAACATACAAACAGAACAGAGGACTGGGAGGGAGGCTCTCCACCGACAGTCTGCCCAGGTAACCGGTTAGTGAGCCACCATCCCAAAGGCGGAGCTTCGGAAGGCCATGGCGGGTTCCTTCTGAAGTTAGCGCCCGCCGTCCTTAAGCAGACAGGCAGTTTTCTGCAGTCACATGTTAGTCAGCAGGTCACCGTGGACAGACATAAAGTGAGAAAGTGCGCCGGGCGGGGCCGAAGGGACAGGGCTTCCTTGACGCTGAAGGTTTCATCCTGTCCGCGAGCTTCAGCCCCCAGCCCCGTCCACCCTCAGCGGGCACACAAGCCAGGCGTGTCAATGAACTTCTTTGTTTTCTCTATTAGCCTCACATGTCGGGGTCTCTGCTAAGCACTCAGAGGGGACAGGAAATTACTTTTCCTCCCTCCGATGTCAAGCTGTCACCCCCTCAGGCCCCCGACCCCAGGGACCCTGAGATGGAACTGCCGGAATCTTGATCTTCCTGTGGTTTCGCCTGACCGGGGGTCAGAATTCTAATGTCACACCCGGACAGGAACTGGGGTTGCGGCCACAGACGCGCCACCTCCGACTCTAACTGGACTCCCCTCCAGGTGGAAGCTTCTAGAATTAGCCGTTGTCTCCCGGGGTGCGGAAAAGTTGCGGAGAGGGCCCGGGCTGCCCGGTCCCTGTTGGGGACGATGTAATGCCACCGCCCCCATGCCCCCACCCAAGCCGAAGTTGCCGCTGTCTAGTTCCCAGTCTGGCCCCTCTGTGGAGCTGGCTGGGCCGGCACTCCACAGCGTCCCAGGTGGCCCTTTGCCTGTTCCTGGCCTGGCTGCAGTCGGAAGCCACATCTCCCCTCCCCTCCCCTCCCCTCCGACCAGCCTCGACCCTCAGGGGACGTTTCTAAACCTCTGTAGACTTGAAGCCCACTGCATGCAAATGATACCCCTCCCGCTCCCACCGGCCCTGCAGTCCTGGGATGGCCCTCAGAGGTGTGCAGAGCTTTCTCTAAACGCTCCGGCAGGCGGGCCCTGCCGCACGCACACCCCTGGGCAGCTTCTCGCTGGGAAGAAGGTGTTTCTGTCGAACCCGATCCCGAGCCCGGGCTCCATTGCCAAGGAAGCTCATTAGGCGGGGAATCGGCAGGCGGGGGGGAGTGGGGAGGGGGGAACCGTCCTCTGAGGCCACGCCCTCTTCAGTGGACAGCACAGGCTGGGCGGAGGAAGTGCCCTCCCCACTGGGAGTGAGAAATAGAGCCAGAGGTTGGGCTCCCACAGCCCCTAAAGGCAGGAGCTGCCCCTGAGGCCAGGACCCAAGATGTTTCTGAGCCCAGTGGCCGTGGCCTTGGGGCCCGTGGTCCTGGCCATGGTCTTCCCGTACCCTACAGCCTCGATGGTGGACACCTGTCCAGGTGAGTCAGACTGCAGGTGAGTCGGACGTGACAGGGGTCCGGCCTGAGAGCTGGCAGCCTCCGCTCACTGCCCCTGCCGGCGGGCGTGGCCCGTGCTGGCCCCCTGCGAACGTTAGTCTTGAGACGTGCGCGTGTAAGTGCCGTCTGCTGGAGGGCCTGCCTCGGGGCCACCCAAGGAGCTGTGGCGTCACAGTCCCAGAGACCCTACTCTCCCACCTTCCTTATACGTATTTCCTATTTGTTGGAAGTACCCACCATCTATTTATGAAGGTCTTTCTGAGGTCGGGAATGATACAAAGACTTGGAAATTTTGCCTCATCGGATCTGTTCCTCCCCAAAGCCCAGTCTCAAACCTCACGCTGCAGCCCAGGCACAGAAGCCCAGGGAGGCGGGGCATCATGGCCGGGGGACGCAGCCCCGAGGAGCCAGTTCCCCTCGAGCTGGGAGGATCCAAGGCCAGGCCCCGCCCTGTGTCGCCACCCTGCCTGCCCAGCACCCCGGGGGGGACAGAGGATGGATGGGCCCTGGGCAGAGACGGGCACCTCACTTCTGGCTGACCGTCTGGTGGAGGCAGGCGGTGCCGGCCCAAGGTCACCGTGGAGGCACACGCCCTCCTCGGACGGGGTTGCCTGCCGCCGGCCCTGCAGGGCCCTCAGTCCCAGGCCACACACACTGACGGGCACTGTGTGCTTCCCTGCAGAGGTGAAGTTGCTGGGACTGGAGGGATCTGACAAGCTCGCCATCCTCCGAGGCTGCCCGGGGCTGCCCGGGGCTGCAGGGCCCAAGGGAGAGGCAGGAGCTGCTGGAGGGAGAGGTATGTGCTCCGGCTGGGGAGACAGGCACTGAGCTCTAGTCCCTGCCACATTAGACCCCAAGTTGGTCTGTGCCCCTGCGGGTCTCAGGTGGGGACATGTGTCGTGCCCCGCTCAGGGCCAGCATCCACCCGGGGCCCGAAAAGAAGAGTCAGTCTCCTGCGTGTTTTATGAGCTCGCACCTGGGCCTGTTCTTACAGAATATTGGAGCCGGTGCCGGCTCTACCAGGCCTGCGGCGTGTAAGTGAAATCAGCCAGTGGGGACGTTGCTTTGGAGGCAGGACACACATTCTAAGAGGTGTCCAGGCTCAGGGGTCCCCGTGTAAGGTGGCCGGGGAGGCCATGTGGCCCCTGACATCTCTCTGGAGATGGAGGGCCCAGCCCAGGGGCTCAGACACAGTGCAGAGCCGGCTCCTCCCGCTGGGGACCACTGCCTGAGGGGCTCTCCATGTCCTGTGGAGACCTGGTGACAGGGTCTCCAAGGCTGTGGTCCTTGTCCCAGTTCCCTGACAAGCTAGGAGAACTCTGTGCAGGCAGAGGGACCTGGGCCGGGCACCCAGAGGCCAAAGGCTGGAACGCGGGAGGTACCCAAGGAGCTGGCCCACCGCCCCAGGCCCGAGTCCAGGGTGCCATCCAGCTCTGCAGCACACAAGGGGCTGCCACATCACCACCGGGAGGTCCCGGGGCAGCAACGCTGGGGCCCGCTGGGGCTGGGAGGGGTGGGTCAGGACTTTACCCCGGGAAGGTTCCCCAGGAGAAGTGTTTAGGTGCATTTTCCTCAGTGCTGTGTGTTTGGAGTTTGCAGGAGAACGGGGTTCCCCTGGATCACCTGGGAAGGCGGGGCCAGCGGGGCCCAAAGGTAACCACGTGACAGAGAGCAGAGACCCCTGAGCGGGGCCCCGGGTCTGTCTCCAGGGAAATGAGAGCGAAAGACAGAGAGAAGGAACCACAGAGAGAGGAAGAGACAGAGTGTTAGACAGGGAGACACAGGGGGGCCCTGTGACACATCCCATTTCCAAGGATCCTGGAGCTGGGGCACACACTGAGTCCTGGGTCCAGGGTCCTAGATGCCGAGCCAGCTCCCCTTATCCAGGAGAGGGACCCTGGGCCTCAGAGTGCCTTTCCCATCCAGGGGTCCCCGGCACGGTCCCGCCGCTGTAGGCCGGCAGAGCGGTGAGCAGGGAGCAGCGGGCGCATGGCTGTTCTCACGTGTTCCCCGCGAAAGCAGGGCAGTTGGGTGGTTTCCGGAGCGGACGGTCCATGTCCCACTGACCAGATGTCCTGGCATCAGCGGCCCTGTTGTCCTGTCTTCTCCAGGAGACCGCGGAGAGAAGGGTGCACGTGGAGAGAAAGGTGAGCCCCTCCGGCTGTCCTGGGGGCTCCCACGCAGGCTTTGTGCTGGAGAGGTCTCCCCAGAAGCCTCGGGCAAACGCAGCACAGTCCCCTGGGGGAGAGTCTCAATGCCTTGCCCCTCCAGGCAACAGGTGGGGGGGCCGAGGGGCGTCTGAGCCACACAATGTGTTATCACGGTTGATGGGGGCTCAAAGCCCAACATGGGACCCCAGGGATGGGCAGGCTACGCTCTTGCATTACTGTGGACAATTACATATTTGTTTCTGATTTATCTCACTTATAAAAATCAGAGCTGTCTACAGGTAAAAAGGACAAATACCCACCCCCAGTACTGTCCCCATCCGAGACTCTGTGAGAGATGGGGCTCAGCCCAGGTGGACCGGGACAGCCCTGGACAAGATGGCTGTACTGTGAGGGGCAGGGTGACCATCAGCCCCAGGCCACCTGGCACTCGGTGGTGCCCAGCTCACATAGGTGTGGCCTGATGCCCCAGAGACAGTCTGGAACCCGTTCGTTAGGATGGGTGCTGTGTGTCCGGGGAAGATCTTTCTCTGTTCAGGGTCCAAGGAGGAACGGGGACCCTGATTTCCAGACATGTGACATGTGTGTCCTCTCTCACAACACACAGGAGATGCTGCGCAGACTGAGTCCTGTGCCACAGGTGACTGACCGTGCCACTGCCTGGTACCTGAGCTGGACCTGATCCTAGCTGGGCAGCGGTCGACCAGAAGGCCAGCTTCACAGACTGGTGGGGCAAGACCATTAGGGTCCTGTTTACCCCTCATTTATGTGAGGGGCAGGCAGCTCGTGCTCAGAGGACCCTAGCGTAGCCCAGGGAGGTCTTCCCGGAGGCGTGGACACTGTTCCCTGGAAGGCCCGGAACCCGGGGACCAAGCTGGGGTTACCCTGGAGGGGAGCCCTGGGCCGCGGGGAGCTCTGTCTGTCTCAGGCCTCGGAGGCCTCACTGCCCACGCAGATATCCGCTGTCCCTGCTTCTCCCTCCTGGTCCCCCAGCCCGGCCCTGCCCAGGGCTCTGCCACAGCATCCACTTCCCGGTCCCCTTCCCAGGACCTCGGAACTGCAAGGAGCTGCTCACCAGGGGGCACTTTCTGAGCGGCTGGCACACCGTCTATCTGCCCGACTGCCGGCCCCTGCCCGTGCTATGTGACATGGACTCGGACGGCGGGGGTTGGACCGTGAGTGTCGGGGTGTCGTGGTGGCAGAGCAGGCCTGGGGCGGAGGCCACCATGTCCGGGGACTCTCTCCGACAGGGTGCTGCCTGGTGGAAGGACTCACGCTTTGCGGCCTCTGTCCAACTGTCCAGTCCCCTCTCCCTTGTCCACCCCGTGTTTCACTGAGGACAGAGAGACACAGACAGTTGGTGGGCACGAACCCAGGCCATGGGGGAGGCCCAGAGGGAGCCCCGTTCCCTGTAGCTGTGTAGCTTTGGGTGCACCCCCCACCTTCTCTGAGCCTCCACTTCCTCCCACGTCTCCGGTGGGCACTGCCTGACCGCCCCGGTCCGTGTTGAGGCCCAGGTGGCTGCGTGCTGGCGCTCGGCAGTGCTGGGTGACCATGGGCCCGTCTCCCGCCCTCCCACTCCCCACAGGTCTTCCAGCGAAGGGTCGACGGCTCCGTGGACTTCTATCGGGACTGGGCCGCGTACAAGCAGGGCTTCGGCAGCCAGCTGGGCGAGTTCTGGCTGGGAAATGACAACATCCACGCCCTGACCGCCCAGGGTAGGCCCAGGGCCAGGTCCTGCGGGGGCGCGGGGCCGCCAAACCCACCTGCCCCTGCCCCGCCCCTGCCTCTGGGCCGTCAGGGAGAGGAGACAGCCACTCCTCCAACACACGTGCTTTCTGGGCCGACCTGGACGCGCGTCCTCTAAGACGCCGAACGTTCGCCTCAGAGGGGCGGGATTCTCAGGGTTCAACCCGACACCCAGCTCTGACCTCACCTCCCACTGCGTGTCGGCCCCTGGAGCCGCAGCTCAGGCGAAGGGAGGCCGCCCCTCACCCTGTCCTGCCAGCCCCGGGGAGGCCCTCCCGGCAGGGCTAGAGCCGGGGCTGCCTCTGCATCCTCTGGCTAACCCGCCAGGGTCACCTTGTCGCTGGGCCCGTGCTTTGCTCCCTCCCCGCTACCCCATGGCTGTACCCCAAATCCGCACTCCCAGACGAAAGATAGAGCAGTTTCCCACCCTGGGCTGTGAGTGACATCGCAGCCCACTGCTGGGAGGTGGGCAGGGAAGACAGCCCCTGTCACTGTCACCTTCTGCCCAGGGACCACAAGCAGCAGGTTTGGGGATTGGCGAGGGACCGCGGGAAGTGCGTTTCCATGTGCCTTACTCTCCAACAACTTTCCCTACGACCCTTGGATGCCAAGTCCCCATATTCCCTACAAAAGCAGCCAAGTTCCAGGGGCAGCGGGTCCCTTCTGCTGGCACCTGAACGCCTCTGTCCATAGGAACCAGCGAGCTCCGTGTCGACCTCGTGGACTTCCAGGGCAGCCACCAGTTTGCCAAGTACCAGTCGTTCAGGCTGCAGAGCGAGGCCGAGAAGTACAAGCTGGTGCTGGGCCCCTTCGTGGGGGGCAACGCCGGTGAGTGCCCGGCCGGGCGGGGGAGACTGCGGGGCAGAGCAAGCCCGCTCGGTGTCCCGGCTCTGCGTCTTCTGGGCAATGAAGGGTGGTGGCTTCACCTCGCCACGGTTTCTTCACCCAAGCGTTGGGACAACACGGCCCCCACCTACCCGTCCCCACAAAGATGGCATGGGTTGAAAAGTCTAGTAAGTGGTGGTATTCCCAACCACCATCAGGGATGACAACGGGGACGGATGATAAGTTGGCCCCGTTCTGTTGCGACTAAGCAACCTGAGTCGCCTCACAGGGTGGCCTCCCCGCAAGTGGCAGGGTGTCCGTGAGCCGGGCGAGGGGACGCGGAGGCCGCTGTATCGGCACAGCGGGTGGCCCCGGAGCCCCGTGAGCAGCCACTTGGACTTTGCGGCGCTCGGCGGGCACAGCCGGGCAGCTCTGGCCTGGGCCCGGCCCCCGGGACCCCCCCACCGCCCTGTGCGTAAATGCCTGCTTCTCCCCCCGAGCAGGTGACTCCCTGACACACCACAACGACAGTGCGTTCTCCACCCAGGACCGAGACGGTGACCAAAGCCCGGAGAACTGTGCCGAGAAGTACCAAGGCGCCTGGTGGTACAAGAGCTGCCACTTGTCGAACCTGAACGGTCGCTACCTTGGGGGCTCCCACGGCAGCTTTGCGAACGGTGTCAACTGGCATTCTGGGAAAGGGTACAATTACAGCTACAAGGTGTCAGAGATGAAAGTGCGGCCCACCTAGGTGGGCGGACCACCGGAGTGTCTCCGGCCAGCCCCCACCCCTCACGAGGGTGGGGCACGAGTCCCTGGCTCGCTGTCCTCACGGAAATGAAGAGCTTCGTCCTCTTCCCTGCCCTGTCTCGGGGACCCTCAGCTTTGCACGCGTGACCACCCGCCAGCCCTTCCTCTCCCGCCCGCCAGCTTTGGAGCGACCGATGCCCCCCACCACGCCTGCCGCACACGTTCTCAATAAACGCATTAGCTCACTCCACAGGTGCCATCGTGAATCGCGTTGTGCTGGTCCCTGGTCGTGGGCCCGCATCTGCGCGCCTGTCCACGCCCCCTCTGTGGCGTGACCTATAGGAAGTGTCCGGTGGTCTAAGACCGGCGTCGACAAAGCAGGGCCCACAGTGCCCACGTGTCAGTGAAGTTCAAGGGCACACAGCCACTGTTGCTTCCCTACAGCCCGCGGCTACAGTCTGCTCTCCCGGGCAGCCTTCCAGCTGCAGACAGAACGGAGCTGTGGAGACAGGGACCACGTGACCGCGGGGCCTACAGTCTGTACGAGCCAGGGGTCCAGTCCCTGTTCCAGCCTCCTGGCCGCTCCGGCTCTTCCCACAGACCCGCGCGCCCAGGCCCGGTGCCCTGGGAGACCTGGTACAAAGGGAGCCGTGTGCCTGCACCTCTCTCCCCAAATCAAAACTGCAACACAGCGAGGCAGGAGGCCGTCCGCTCGGAGCGCCCTGGCGCAGGGCGAGGCCTGGCTTCGCTGCCGGGGTCCAGGGCGAAGTTGCCCTCAGCCGAGCGTGCGTGTGCGGGACTGAGGCACCTTTTCTGGTGGGCAGGACAGCGCAGTGAGGAGCCTCTGTCCCCGCTCAGCTGTCAGCATTGGAGGACACCCCCACGCCCGCACCCCCTCTCCTCCAGGCCAGGGAAGGCTGAGGCTGACGGAGCCCCACGGGCTGGTCTTCCCCTGACGTTGTCACTAGACGCTCTAGTCACTTAGCTAATGAAGAGAGACGACACCGGGCCCACAGCCCACGGCGCCAGGACACACCCAGGGTACAAAGCCGTCTTTGGGGCACCGGAAAATCAGCTTGCCCTCGGGGGGAGCCCCCATTGTGGCTGGGAAAACGAGGCACTTCCTCGTAGCCTGGGACAGGCGGTCTCTGTGGGCGCCGGTTCTCTCCGGCACCACCTCCGGCCCGTCTGGCCGGGCAGGCTTCCCTGCTGAGAGGCGAGCGCAGGGGCGTGTTGGCAGGACCTGCGCAGACCCCTTGCAGGACGGGTCCGCAGCACCCCATCCCGTCTCCCAGTGGAAAGCCCCCGGCCCTTGGGCCAACCTGTGAGGTCGCTGCGTCTCGGGGCCGCGCCGCGTAGGGCAGATGCTGTGACAGCAGCCACCAATGTGCACACGTCTGAGACAGGAGCTGGTGTCCGAAGAACAGCACTGCCTGTGGCACCTCTAGGATCAGTGGCCTGGCAGCCCAGACGGCAGGCGGAGGGTGGAGGGTGGAGGGCATTGGATAAAAGTGTTGTCCCCAGCCCTGGCCCGTGGGGCTCAGTTTGTTTGGAGTGTCGTCCCATACACTGAAAGGTTGAGGATTTGCTTCCCAGTCAGGACACACCCAGGTTGCAGGTTCGATCCCCAGCTGCGGTGCAGGCGAGAAGGCAACCAATCCATGTTTTTCTCTCACATCGATGTTTCTCTGTCTACCTCTCCCGTCCTCTCTCTCTAAGAGCAATGAAACATGCCCTCAGGCGAGGATGTCTTTAAACACTGTCGCCCCCGATAACCTGGCAGGCAGTTCCACGGAGCACCTTTGGGAGGCCCAAGGGAGAGCGGGGGGCCCAGAGCTTCCCGGCGTGCGGGCCTGCGCTGCCTGGCCAGGAGTCCCAGGAAGAGAAGGGCTTGGGGAGAACGGAGCCTTTTGCAGGCAGGAAAAATAAGCCGTCCAGGGGGCTGAGGGCTGTCAGAGGAAGGATGTTCCTGAGCAGGCGTGGATGGGTGTGGGGTTTTCCAAAGCCCTTGCGTCCCAAGGCCTGTGGAGGTATCGTTGGACCAGAGCGACTCGCCTCGTAGGAACCGTCCTTCCCAACCTGCCCGAGGGCTCGCAGCCTTCCTGGGGTGCGGCGACAGGGAGACTGGGTAGGGGGCAGCAGGGGCAGCGGCAGGTGAGTCAGAAATCCAGCGCGAGGCGTCTTCAGGAAGAGGGGACGAGGAGCCAGACGACAGAAGGGTCTGGTTTCCCGGGTCGCGGCAGCGTGAGCTGACCCTGCCCGGGCCCCGCATTGGACCGCGAACAAGCACACGTCTGTCCGGCCCTGACACCCGGGGGTCGCTGGGTGAAATCGCTGGCCGTCACCGGCCTTTACAGAGAGGCGGTTTCGGTAAAGCCTGAGAGGCAGGGAGCGGGTGGAGGAGGAAGCCTGGGTTCTCGCCCTGGTCCCGAAACCCTCTAGGCTTTGAGCCAACTCTGCCTCCGATCAATTTCCTTAGACACGCTTACGCTATTTAATTTGGTTGTCACTGTCACGGTGATTAATCGGCCATATGGGTGGGGGTGGCCAGTGATCTGGTTCCTGGAGCCCACACCAGGAGGCTGGGAGCCCCAGCACCCAGCAGCGTGGGGCAGAAGTCCCAGCCAGGACGGCGCGAGAGCCAGGGACCATCTGGCTGTGTCCGTCTGTGCCGAAGCCGGAAGCACAGCCCCCAGAGTCCTGC
>PVJD01009457.1:0-62485 GCA_004026545.1 Mormoops blainvillei
AACTTTCTGATCTTTCCATGTACCTACATTCTAACTATCCTTCACAACTCTGTTGGCTTATAATAGAACGAGTCTTACCTTATTGAGCTACTACTGTTGCACTTGTCTGTAGGTATAGCAAAATTAGCACGAGCCCCACCATGTGGCATCTGTCAGGTTGTACGGACCAAGCTATAGGTATTCTTTACTGCAGACGAGACTTAATATAGAGATTTTTCTTGTCCTTGGAATAACTGAAAAATTAATATTCTTCTTTGTCACCCAATAAACTCATTAGAATAGTATTCCCAAGAGTGGGATATCTCTAAAAACTGAAGAGGCCCACCGATGTACTTTTCTTGGTGATTGGTGGCGCAAGGTGCCCTGGTGTACCCTCTGCTTTGCAGGGGATGTCCCAGGATGCCCCAGAACTCTGGGCTCCCCAGACCTTCACCAGTGAATGAGGCTCGTACACCTCTGTGGGTTCTCCCAACTTCTGGGGCTCTCGTGTCTTACAAAGACCTCTTGCCGAGTGTACTTACCACTGTTACTCCTCAGTTACATTAAGCTTGATGTCGCTGAAAGAGCGGGCCGACGTCCCATGCCATGGTTGTGTCTATCATTATTGTTCAATAGAAATACAGTGCAACGCACCTATATATAACTGAAAACTGCCTAGTAACTATGTTACAAAAGAAACAAGTAAAATTAATTTTATTAACATATTTTATCTAACCGAATCTACCCCAAATATTGTCATTTTAACCTGGCATTAATATAGAAAAGTTATAACAGGGCATGAACTGGTGCTGCTCTGCCTCTTGCCCTGGGTTTACAAAGTGAGCTTCGGATGACATTGGGCAGCCTGCCTCTATCACTTACTCCTGTGCAGGTAAGCCGACTCAGAATGTCTAAGTGTACAGCCAGTTATTCTCTCTCAGCGAGAGAGGCTGATGCATGAACGGAGAGAAGACCTGGAAACATTAAAGGGTTTTCTCTATGACGTGCTCATGATACCAGTGCATAGACCTCCCAGCTCCACCAGCAGGACCCATGGTTACGTAGACTAGCCAGGCTGCTAACTGTCATCATTTCACCAGTTTCCTAAGAAAGCAGGAGAGCAAGCATGACATCGTTATAGAAACAATCTCGGAATGGTTTAACTCACGCAGAAGTTAACTGTTGGCCAACTTTAATACTTCATTACACCCCATGAGGCGTTAGCCTAAATTTGTGGCTCTCTTCTGTAAAGGGCATTGAAAACGCTGTATCTGGACACCCTCCTTTTTCTGATGATCTCCCAGGTAAGCCTTGTAAATCTCCAGGTAGGCAAGTCTTTTTATGTTTCTTGCTCAGTAGTTGCCTCTGTTTGGTCAGCACTTATTTTTATGTTTAACAAAAGGATGTGGATTATGTTATGTTATAATTGAAAGCCACCAGCACAGGCGGCCTAAATTCAATTCCTTTTCATTTCAGTCAAATTTCACATTTCATTACGACAGAATTAATTTGATGGCCAAATCTGGGATGTTACTGCTTTCTAGCTAGATTTGCTTTCAATTTAACATCCTAACGATGCTTGTAAAATAGACAATAAAACAATCTTTTCTGATTTGGGAAATACTCTCTATTCTTCATGTCTCTCTGCTCCGCTGTAACATTTTAGCTGAGTTTTATGGAACAATCACTTTCCTCATCTAATTACTGCAATTCCCTGGTAGATGGCCTCTCCTGCCCTGCAATAGCAGAATTATCACAAATACACAATTCCACTGCCAACATCTCCGCTTGCACAGGCGTCAGTGAGCAGGGGCTGTGTTTTCCCTCTCTAAATTGAGTTCTTGCTAAACTGGCAACTTTTGTGTGAACTAATCCAGCCTTTCTCTAACATTCCAACAAATTTTTGAGCAAGTTAATCTTGCCCCATAGGTAGTCGTTGGATTCCCTGCTGGCGCTTACCCCTGATGGCGCAAGTGGTGCAGTGGGGGCTGGCTCCGTTACCCTGCTGTCATTTGTCCCGTCCGTCTACACGTGCCTCAGAATACAGGTGGGAAGCCACCGGCTCTCACCAGGCACACCGGCCATTCCTTTCACAGCAAATATTTCCAACTTCATAAGAGCGAAGGGCAAGCTCATCTCTGCCTATGTTTCCAGTCTAACCTCCCGCCGTTTCTGAGTGTGAATTTTATTCTCGCATTATATTGCAGCCTTGTAGCACCCTGAATATAAACACCGCTTTCCTGTACATTTGCTGCTAGGACACACCTTCCCTCTGCTGAAATGCCACTCCTTTTCCTCGTCTCCTGTTGATCGGACATCTGCCTTGAAATCTCAACTCAGCACACTGTCTTTGTAAAGCCTGCCTTGCCTAAACGCTCGCACACTGATGGTGGCACTGTTTATATTGCGTCATAATTGTTAGGTCGCATATCTCACCTCTGTCACGAAATCGATCGTTTAGGCTTTGGGAGCGGCAGTGGGGGCGCAAACCCCAGCGTTACTTCGTTGCGGCTTTTCATCGTTGACAAATCACATGAACACAGAGGTCGAGAGCTTGGGATGTGGCATCAAACAAAACACAGGATTGGTCCTGTTTAACGTTGCTAAAATGCTGTGTAAATTGTGGCTAGTTTCTTCAATTCTGTAAGTGCAAGTTTGCTCCTCAGTACAGGAAGGGTAATAAAAGCACTGACCTAATACAAGTGCTGTGAGGGTTAAATGAGATGCAGATACCCAGAGTCACCTAGGGAATGCACAGGAAGTTAGCCATGTTGTTGAAATGCTCTCACTTTCCTCTTCTGTGAAATGGGGCTAATAATATTCTCTTCAGATAATATCCTACTCTGAAGGCTATCCAGAGGAAAGAACCACCATGATACCTGATGCTTCGTTGGCACTCAGTGAGTTGTATTGAGTGCAGAAAGGTATTAATGGTGTAGTTAGAGGACATGCTGGACTCTTCTGGCAATATCTTGCTTCGTTCTGACAAGATGTTACTGTGGGATGAGGTACTGTTACGGTGTTGGAGTAATGTGTTCTTGTAACGTGAAAGAAATTTCCCTCATATCTCTAATGGCTAAATATAGAATACTAATAATTGTTACTTATGTGTTTCCAAATACGAGCCATTTATTATATCCCACATTTTAAAAAGCATAGATATATATGAAGGCAAAATATATATTGATTAATTTTATGTGTTCCAGTATTGCAAAATACATTTTTTTATCTCCTCAGATAAAATTTACTTGTTTAGTGCATTGTGAGTTAAATATACTTTTCATTGGCCAAATAAAAAATCAAATCATGGAGAGCAATACTTTGAGTCTCAAAAGACTGCTTGGAAATAAACTTTTACAACCTACCCTATCGGTACCGGGTATATATAATTCTTGTGTAGAGAAGACACCCACACACACTCAATGAGAGGGAATTTAAAAACCTTGATGGGGTTCTCTGAAAATGTACTTTGCAGTGATTTTTTTGAATTCTGTTTGATTATGTCTATATTAAAAATGAGGAAAAAGCCCCTTCTATTAGAAAAGGATAAACATGTTCTCTTATAGAACGCTTGCCCAGCTACATCAAAAGCATTTTATTTCCCAGCTGCTATGAGTTTATGGTGAATGGCAATTCAGATGGGCTTCCACTGAACTTAGGCACCTCTCCCCGAGTGAACTTGGAGCCCTGGTTGAAATGGGATTAGTTTTCAGCTTAAACAAGTACTGCATTTTTATAAATTAAAGTGAATAGCCAATTCAAGTGTATTCAAACTATATTATTTACACAACTGGGATGATTTTTCTAAACCCTTTTGTATTTGTTTTCTTTCTTTTTGTTCTTTAATATACATTTTGTGTGGTAAATGGAATTTCAATAAGCATTGAAAAGGTTGCTTTCAAGGTATTGCACCTGAACCGAAATTGTTTTCATTTAGCTTTTATATTTGAACATTTTCTATATTACTTGGATTAATTTTTAGATTCGTTATAACCTACATGATCCAGGTGAGGTTGGCATGATGATTCCATATTTCAAACTAGGTTCTTCAGAAAATTTATTGTGATGAAAGAAATAAGGTATATAAATAAAAAATAGTGAAATTTACAACCTCTTACCCTCCTTCTCCTAAGGACTGTTTGATTTTTTTTTGGGGGGGGGTGGGATTTTTACTTACTAAGAAAAAGAATAGGTGAGAGGAATAATTGAGAGAAACCGAAGCAGCTTTTATTTATTTCTAGTGGAATGTAAATAGTATTAATGTAGAACAGAAAGAAGAGAGGCCTGAGATGAGAAAAGGGGTGAAAAAGGCAAATAAAGCAAAGTATCATGGAGAGTTCTAAGAGGGAGAGGGGGAGGAAGGGAGGAAGGGGTGGAACATAGAGCTGAGAATATGTTTGGGGCAACTGCCATTATAACCTTGTAAAGATCGTTGGACACTAGGACACTGTTAGCTTCCTGTTACTGCTGTAATAAACTACCACAAACTGGTAGCTTAAGACAACGTAAATTTATTACGTTATTATCGTAGAAGTCACACGAATAAAACCGGTCTCACTGGGTTAAAGTCAAGGTGTCAGCAGGGCAGCATTCCTCCTGGAGACTCTAGGAGAGAACCCATCTCTTTTTCTTTTCCAGTTGCTCCTGGGGGTTGCCTGCACTCCTTGGCTTGCGGCTCTCCCGTCTTCAAAGCCAACAATGGCTGGCCATTAACCCTTTTATTTTACACACACACACACACACACACACACACACAACTGTTCCTAGAAAATAAAATGCACCCCTCCCAATGGTATAAGTACTATAATAAACACTGTCACAAAATATTCAGCCATGTGACTCATAAAAAACACCTAGATTCTCTTGAACTTCAGTTAGTTGTAAGGTTTTTTTTTTTTTTTTTGCCCATATGGATAATAAAATACCTTTGTAATTCTTTAGGAGCATTAATGTTTCTCATGATTTTTATTATAAATATCTGATCTCTGCATTTTTGTGGAATTCCTTTTGTGCCAGAGTTACGGTGAGAAACAAGTGGCTTGCAGTGGCCCTCATGTAAGTGGCCTACCCTAACTCTTCAGTTTTAGCCCTCCGTTTCATGTCCTTAGCTGAGCATTGAACTTCTTGCGGACAGGGGTCATTGCCTTATTGATTTTTACACACACATTCTGTTTTACAATACTCGTTATAATGTGCACAGTGTAAGCAGTTAATATTCTCCGAATGCATGGGCGAATATAGGACAGAAGGAACGAGGTAGCAGAAAGTTCCCCAGATGAGAAATAAATAGACCTTCCTGCTCCTTAGCCCTATTTTTTGCCACCAATTTTTGATTTGCTTTTAATAACTCATCTGAATTGATGTGATACAACGGGATCATTTCAAGATTTTCCCCTCCCATTCTACAGTCCTGGGATTAAAGCGTAGTGTTGGATGTATCGTTTTCACATTCCAAGGTGCTGTCTAAAATGCCACCTATCTCAGAGTGTGATGGTGATTTCACCAGGAGACAAGAGAATGAAGGTCACATCCTCCAAGAGCATCAGCTAAAGCTTGTGATAAGTTGGCGGACGGGGGAGGAAGATCATTTGTCCGTCACAGGAAATCAGATGAGAAAGAAAGTGGGGAGAGCAGCTGGAGTTCCGTGTCTGCACATCTTTGCTGCCACGATGAGTGCAGCGGCTAATGGCGTTCTAGTTTCCCTGCTTTTTGTTTGCTTGAGAAGGCGGTTGACGGCCAGTAGAGTATTGCACCTCTTCCCCGCTCCAGGGGCTTGACCTGTACCCATCTGTTTCTGAGTCCTCGGACATGTATGGGACGTACTGGGTTGGCCAAAAAGTTCATCATGTTTTTTTTGTAGGATGGCTCTAGTAGAGCTTAGTTGTTTTTAACTTCATTTGAAACAATTTTGTCAGATTGTATTGTGACAGCTGTCATATCAGCATGCATAAAAAAACTTATCAAAATTGTTGAATTTTTCTGCAGCCATCCTACAGAATCTAATAATATTAAATTAATATTAAAGAGGGAAGAAAATACGCAACATTTTTGACATATTGAGCTTTATTTCAAGAAAGGCGAAAAACGCAACTGAAACGCAAAAGAAGATTTATGCAGCGTATGGAGAAGGTGCTGTGACTGATCAAATGCGTCAGAAGTGGTTTGTGAAGTTTCTGGTACTATTGACAGTTTGGCCAAATAATGCTTCACTCTGGGGCTGTCTTATGCATTCGGAGATGTTGAGCCAGGACCCGTGGCCTCTACCCACTAGAAGCCAATAGCAGGAGACAGCTGACATGCTCAAAATATCCAAATCAATAAAGTTATTGGTGAAAATGAAAAAAATGCCTTTTATGGAAAAAAACGTAATGGGCTTCTTGGCCAACCCAATATATAGAAACGAAAGTTGCCCCTATTAATGAGGCTTGAGGTTAGGGAAGAAAGAGCTGATCTCAGCCCAGGGGCACGCTGTGAGGAGGGGCTCTGTCGTGATGGGTCAACGGCATGCTTACCTTGGATGTTCCCTTTCTCATAGTGAGTACCTCTTGCCCCTTCTTGCTCATATTTACATGTTCACACGCATGTTCAAATGCATACACTCACAGCTTACAGATGCACGTGTGTATATACACACACACCCCATAGAGTCAAACGAGTGGAAAACAACTGATCATCCATTCCAGCGGACTAATGGAAAGAACGTATCAAATTCTGGATGAGAAGAATGGACACACACACTGACCCAAAGGCTGGCTCTGTGGGCCCGCACCGTCCAGCTGCCCTGCAGCCCCTGACCCGTGGTCTCTCACACTCTCTTTACATGTCGGCAGCTACAGCTTGAGCCTGAAACAAATGCTGTTTCCTCAGAATTTCCCTAGATATCTATAAGCATGTCTGACCAGCAGTGTTTAACAATGGCTCCCACCACCTCTCCTTCCCATTATCTGCAGCTGAACGCTGAGTTGTCCACGTGATTTTTGCAAGCAGATTTGTCCATTAGTTACCACAGCCACCCGAGCAAAGGTCTTCCTTCTGCAGATGACCGTTTGTTCTCTCCACTTTTGTGGATGTTCTTTATTTTACTTTTGTTATTGTTTGCATTTTTCCCCAGTGCAGTGTGAATGGGGGGTGGTGTGTCAAAGCCACCGGCTTTAATTGTAAGGAAAGTGAGACGTGTCCTTTTCTTGGCATTAACAGCAGTTGGACCTGTCACCTGTCATAACCCTGTTCTGTACGCTTGGCACAGAGAGCCCAGTGAAGGGACCAGGCCTCCAGGCGCCTTCCCACATGTTTGAGAAATCAAGAGCTCATGGGGGCTGATCATTATGAAGCTGTTCCCCTGCAGGTTTTGAGCTGGAAGGGATGGTTATGCCTGCGCTAGTGTCCTCAGACTTCCTGACCACAGGGTCAGAATTAACAATGTCCAGGATTGCCACTCTCTGGGTGCCTCCCAAGTGGCTCGTTTTCCTGGCTCTACATTGCCCGACATTCTCTTTTGTGTGCAGAGACGTTTGGAAAAACCGAGCTTGCGGTGCGTGCCCTGGGGTTTGAGCTGGGAAATGAGGAACAGTAACAAACCGAAAAATGGCCTCTGATTGTCTTAACAAAATACCCCCTGGTTTCTCCTGTGGAGACTGAACCTGAGTCCCTCAATTCTGAATTTGAAATGTCTTTAATTAGAGTAGTTTAGGACCACAAAGTCGTGCTGGACTCAAGGCGCCATGCTCACGAGCGCCTCTATGCTTTGGCCGATACCATTGCTTGGACTTGTCGTCTCCTGTCTTGGAAGGCCTGTCCCCCGAATGAAACCTCTCCCGCCCATCCAATCAAGTCAAGCTACCCCGCTCCCTGTGCCACCAAGTTCCCTTGTGTTCCTCGTTTCTTTTTCTCAGCTCATCCCATTCTAGCACATGTCATTTGAGTTTTGTCTGCTGCTGACCTTGCGAGAGGTCGAGCCCCTGGAGACTGGGGACTGTGACATAGCTCTCCACACGGCAGACATGTGTGATTCAGTGTTTTCCCTCCCACTTGGGTTTCTGCCCATTCTCGTTCCCGGAGGAGATTTCAGAACAGTGACTATGTAAGATTTCTATATAGAATGGTTTGTATTAGTCAGGTGAAGGTTTGAAGATGCTCCTTGCTAAAGATAAGCTATTACCACCCTAGAATGGAACCAGGAGGGATCCCAACCACCTCAAAAATAAATAATAGCCCCAAAGTTATGTCGGGGTCTTAGAGGGAGTGAAGTGGGGTAGAAGCTGAAAAGGGCACAAGGGACCGGGAGCCTTTAAACACTACCCATGGCTAATTCTGACAACTGAATGTTAAACCCTGGGAAATCAATAAATTTACCAGAACCCACCTTTGGAACCTTGTTGCCTGCTTCTGAGATGATAACCTACCTGTTAATGGGTTATATCTGAAGCCTTTCAAAGTAGTATGGGACCGAAGAGCAGGCGTTTATGGGTGGTAGGTATGGGTAGAGAGACAGACAGACAGACTGGTAGATGCTAGTTGCTCAATATAAACGTTTGACAAATTCGATAGCATGCGATTTCTGAAAGAACATTACAAACTCCATTTCATCCTGAGCTCGTCCTCAGTCAAGCGAGCGTTACAAAGAGGGGCTTAGTGTAATCCTCTGTTCCACACGGGCAGAGCCGTTAGCTCCGACTTGTGGAAAAGGGCAGGTGTGTGAGCTGCTGGAGTGGCGGGGGAAGCCTGCTCCGTGGTGCCTGCTCCGTGGGCCCTGGGATGCTATCTCTGCTTGGAGCCCGCACTGGCGCTTCAGGGGACAAGTCAGTCACCAACCAGCTATGACGCGATCACACTTGTCTAGGAAGAAGGAAGACAGGCAGTGGGTGTGGATGGGCAGAACGTTTACAGATATAAATTTAGTTGTTTGGAATAAAAATCATAGGGGACACATGAGTACAGGATACTTACCTTTGTACGTTGCTGTGGGAGTGTGTTTAAATCACCACAAACATTTTAGATGATACCGGTAATATTTGTTACAATTACAATACGTAGCTCTTCAGCTAGGTCCGTGAGCCATTTCCAGGTAAAATTTTTTGTTTGTGTGAGGGTCGCAAGTGTGTGTTTATGGATAAACAGTTGTTTCAGTACAAGTTTTTGAATAAGTCTACCCTTTACCCATTCGATTACCTTTGTCAAAAATCAATTGAGTAGACATCAGGGAAATGCAAATCAAGACCATAATGAGATGCCATGTCATGACACTGTGATGGCTCTATTAACAAAGACAGTAAGTTTTGGTGAGAATGTGGAGAAATTGGGAACTTTACACACTGCTGGTAGGGATGTAAAAAGATGTAGTTACTGTGAAAAACAGTCTGGAAGTTCCTAAAAAATTTACATATAGGGTTAACATAGGACCAAGCAATCCCACTCCTAATACACCCAAGAGAAATGAAAACTATGTTCACACAAAAACTTAGAGATTGCTCATAATGTCCATTACTCATAATAACCAAAAAGTGGAAATGACCCAAATGTCCATCAACTGATTCAGGGTTAAAGACCATATGATATATCTTTACAATGGCACATTATCCATTATTTGGCCATAAAAAGAAATGAAGTACTGTAACCCTGCAACATGGATGAATTCTGAAAACATTATGCTACATTAAAGAAACTTAGTCACCACACATTGTATGATTCCATTTATATGAAATGCCCAGAAGAGGCGACTCTATATAGATCAGTGGTTGCCCAGGGTTGTGAGGAAGGATATGGGTTCACAGGAGGGATGATTCCTAATTGTATGGGGTTACCTTTTGGGATAATGAAAATGTTCTAAAAATGAATTATTGTGATGGTTGTACAACTCTGTGAATAGATGAAGTATAGGATTTAAATTGTTATGGTATCTCAATGAAGAGTTTGTTAAAAACTCAACTGGTTATATATAGGTGGGTCTATTCTGTTTATCCTTATGCTAAATACCATATTGTCTTGATTGTAGTTTTGCAGTGACTAGCAAAATTAGAGAGTGTAAACCCTCCAGCTTTGTCCTTTTCCGCCCCCCAAATATTTGACTATTCTAGGTCCTTTGTATGTTCCATATAAAAATGTAAGACTCAGTTTGTCAGTTTCTATGAAAATGCTTGCTAGGATTTCAAAGGGATTTTATTGAATCCATAGAACAATATGGGGTGAATGAACATCTTAATAGCATTGAATCTTTGAATGTCTACATGTAGGATATTTCTTAATTTATTTCAACTGCTTAAAATTTCAGCAGTGCTTTCTTACCCTCATTTTGCCTTTTAGTTTTTAGTACAGAAATTTTTGATAGATTATTTTCTATTTTTAACTTTATTATAAGTATTTTTAAAATTTTATTTTCTATTTGTTTTGTTGCTAGTAGATAGAAACAAATGATATTTGTATATATATTTTCTATCCTGCAGTCTTTATAGAGTTATTTATTCAGTCTACCAGGTTTTTTTTATGTACTTTATAATGTTTTATATATATTGACAACTATGTTTTTTATTTTGCAGTCTTTATGCATGCCATTCCTTTTTCTTGAATTATTGTACATGCTAGTATAATATTAAATAGAAGCTTTAAGATTGAACATTCTCGCCTTGTTTCTAATTTTAGAGGGTAAGCAGTTGGTCTTTAACTATTGTGTATAATATTGTCTGTAGATTTTTCTGATGCTCTTTATTAATTTGATAAACTTTCATTATATTTCCAGTTTGCCAAGAGGCTTTATTTACCTGTTTTTAAAAGAACGAGCGTTGAATTTCATCAGATGCTTTATTTATTAACCTGATTACATAACTTTCCTCTAATTCTATTAGTGTGGTGATGGACAATAATTGGTTTTTCAATACTGAAACAAATTAGAATTTTTAGCTTGAAACATACGTGATGGTAATATATGATCCCCTTTATTTATTCCTGGATTTGTATCCCTAGTATTGTCATGGATTTTTGCATCTTTTTTTTATGAGAGAGACTGGCATACTGGCTTTGTTCAAAAGTGTTCTCTCCACTATTTTCTGAAAGTTGTTTGTGTAATGTTGGTCTTATTTCTTCCTTAAGTATTTGATAGAACTCACCATGATGCCAATTAGTATTTTTTTTCTAAATTTGTTTTCTCGGTTGCTTGTCGTTTCCATTTCGCTGATTTCTGCTCTTATCTTGATAATTTTTTTCTCTGTGTTTTGTTTGCTCTCTAAGCTTCTTAAGCTTCAAGCTTCTTAAACTGAAGAGCAACATACTTGATTTCAAGCCTTTCCTCCTTTCTTACATAGCCAACATAATAAAATTCCCTGTTACAGCTGCTTTAGGGAGGCATGTGGTAGGACTCCCAAGTCAGAGCAGCTATGTTTTCATGCGCTCATTTGTATACTCAGTCAGCCCCTCATTCATTTTCTTGAGAAGGAGTAGAGAGAACATAATCAGTTCTAGGAACTGAGAGATGAATAAGATACATTTTAGAAGGACACATAAGAAAATAAAAGTGAGGTAAGCTTATTTTTCTATTAAACGTTCATATAACATTTTAAGATATTTTACTCATCCGTGTGACATTGACTAAATGCTAGTATTTAATTTTATAAAGTTGATGTGTCTCATGGAGGTGGTCAAAAAGTTCATTTGTTTTTCCTGTTAGATGGGTCAAGTAGCGCTTAGTTGTCATTAACTTCATTCAAAACAATTTTGCTAGATTGTATTTTTGTGCCTGTCACACCAGCATGCATTAAAAAAAAAACCAACTTACCAAAATTGGTGAATTTTCGTGCAGTCATTTTAGTATTGAGGTTGGAAGACAATACGCAACAATTTCAGCATATTATTTCAAGAAAGGTATAAACACAACTGAAATGCAAAGAAAAAAAAGATTTGTGCAGTGTGTGGAGAAGGTGCAGTGACTCATCAAATACGTCAAAAGTGGTTTGTGAAGTTTCATGCTGGAGATTTCTCACTGGATGATGCTCGAGGGTCAGGTAGACCAGTTGAAGTTGATAGCAATCAAAACAAGACATTAACTGAGATCGATCAACATTATACCACATGGGAGATAACCGGCATACTAAAAATTTCTGAATCAATGAAATTATTGGTGAAAATGAAAAATGTGTCTTTTATTTTATGGAAAAACACCATACAGACTTTTTGGCCAACTCAATGTTATTCTACCTGATAGATGGAAAAAAACCCTGAAACCCAGGAAAGTGAAGTGAATTTTATCTTTTATCATCTTCTCCTTGGACCAGGCTTGCAGTAATAGAGTGGAGGGTGGGAATTTCGGAATATTCAACTCCGTGGCCTCGTGCACGTGACTCACTTACCTTCTGTGTTAAATGTGAATTTACAGTTTCCTAAGCATTGGCTGCTACATCGCACGTATGTGTGTTTTGCAAAATGTAAATCACTGCACAAACCTATGACAATGGCAGCCACTGCTTGTTTCCTACTTGTCTGCCCTACTTTTAGAAAATCTATGTTTCTGGGCAAAGTTGAGCGGATTAGATATTCTTAAAGGGGGCATTATTGTTTGGGATTATCCAGCATTTTTTCTTCCTTTGCTTATAGCTCCATAATTTTTTGGGGAAAATGACTCCTACCCTGTTTCTTCATTTCATGGCCCTCCTGGTGGGACCGTCAGCCGAGGGTGTGTTTGCTTCGAGGCTGGGCGGGTGGCCTGAGCCCGACTGGTAAGAGTTCCTTGTCTTCCCCCCGCCCCCACCTCTCACTCAGGAGGGATTTTGGCCAGAGCTATAGACAGAAGCGTTATCTTCTAAAGATGGGCTTTGGAGTTTCCAGTTTTATAAGCCAAGATACTCCCTTTTCATACACAAGTGGGTTTGACTCCTTTAGTCTCCCTGGCACCTTTCACATCCTCATCTCCTCCCTGGAAAGTAGAATCCCCAGGAGAATAGCAGTGGCTTGTTCATACTTATTTTTCCAGCACAGAGCACAGTCCTTGGAACATATGGAGCTCTCAGTAAATGCCTGCAAACCTGAGGGCGTGCACTGCAATACTTACAGGTATCGACTGCTTCAGGGCAGAGAGCAAGCCCTCCTAAGACACCCAAGAGCTTGATGTGCAGCTCCTCCCCAAACTTCCTGCTCATACCGCGCCCCGCCAGCTCGTCCCATCAGAGCGGTGCCCAACCCGGCACTGAATCCACCGATTCCCACGGTTCAATAAGAGAGCTCCTCTTACCAGTTGCTCCTGAGTATTGAAATGCGTGCTAATTCTTGGAGAAAAGGGCTACAGATTTTTTTCTCCATTATGTTGAAAGTCAAGTGTCAAGGGTCGGGGAGGGGAAGCAAAAACTCCACCAGATCTAGTGCTGCAGAGTAATGGCCAGGTGTGTCCTTTGCATTTGGGGCGCTCTGCTGCCTCCGACCGGCCAGAGGGAGTGAGAGAGGAGTCATAGCCCAGGCACTGAATATTTTAAGGCTGATGAACAAATGACTTCATTATGGAGAAGATTGCTACTCCCCTTGTGTCATGTCATAACTTTTGGTATAATTCAGCTTTTAAGGACTCTGTGGGGAAGGCAGAATCTCAGAACAAACTGCCATTAATATTTAACACACATACACTGGAAAATATTAGTCCCTTAAGCTTTTATGAAGTCTTTATGGAGAAAAAAAGAGATGAAACTACAAGCAAAGTCACACTTCCAAATAAAAAGCAGCAATCTTAACTACAGAAACTGTGTGGAGAATTAAGAAACAAATTCCAACTCTGAGTTGTTATGTCTGCAATAAATAACTATTTAGGTCCTTGGGAAATGACACAAATCCTTTCTTTCTTTTTTTTTTTTTTTTAACTTTTATTTGGTTTCTTTCATCGCGAGTGCAGTTACAGAATTCCAAACCAATGGTGTAGAATCTGTCATTGTCACAACATACAACTTAGCACTAACCACTACTCACTGTAGCCACTCCCCATTTATTTTTAGAATGAATGTACCGGGCAAGTGGTGCAAGGACCAAGCTCCCTTCTTGTTCCATAGCTCAGCCCACATCACCGTGTTGCCTGATTGGATCTTGAGGTGCAAAGCCAGGCTAAAGCTGGCATTTCCTTCCTCTCTGCTTAGTGTCAGCGACCCCAGAACCCTTGCATGCGGCGTTTGCTCATGTCAGCCCTGGAAGTGTTAGGAGTATCTCCTTGGGGCGGGGAGTTGCACTTCCAGAGCCAGTGTGTGTTTGATGAAACCATCATACAATGATTGCTTCATGTAAAATAGTGTCTGCCAGAAAAGGCAGAGCCGAGTTGAAGCACGGAAGGTCAATTGCAAAGTGCCGTGTGAGGACTTCTGCCCGGAGTCCCACTACGTGGGGGCCAAGGGGCAGAACCAGAAAAGAGAGAAGCAGGGACGGACGAAGACGTTAAAGACGCTCATCGCCACTAAAACCCCCTGGGGCACAAAGTAGAGTCAGATGGACAAAAAGAAGCAGCGGGTTTTAGTCACTGCATCACGGCAGCAGGTGTCGAATCTGAATTCAGAGTCGGTTCTCACTCAGCCAGCGACTTACCTTCCTGCATCTTCTTATTATTTTTAAACCTTGTGAAGCTATGAGCCTTCACAGCTGTTGGCAAGTGCTGCTTGACTTATCGTAACCTCTTGATTTTTTTTTTCTTTTACTGTGCAATGATCTATTGATTCTTTTATATTAAAAATACTCATTTACACATTTTCTCCTTTTTTTAATATTCCCACTGTCCATGTGTTGGTCTGTCTTATTCATCTAGATCAGTTACTTCCCTTTTCTAGATAATAGTAAAAATGATTATTGAAGCAAAGCAAAGAATCATCATTTATTGATTGCTAAATACTTCTCGATTGCTGTGCTAAGCACTTTGATTTGTTATATCACTTAATGTCTATATCAGCCTTATGAATTATGTACTAAATTTTCTCGTCTAGAAAGTCAGGCTACTCAGAAAAATTAAGAACTTAACCAAAGTTAACACAGTGTTGAGAGTTCAGCTAAACTACTGCATGGTACTGCTACCTCAGCATCCACTTATTTCCAGCCAAGTGGCCTGTGACGACCTTAAACTGACATCCTGTCACATAAGTGCACACCCTAGACAGCAGCCCCAGAGTCACAAACAAATGCAAGTTCCCAGTAGGACTTTTCCAACAACCCTAGTGATCAACTGTTTCTCCTGCTCCCCAGTGTCTGTAGGTTTTATGAGTCCCTTGAGAAGTCTCTCCTGCTAAACGGCACTCTTGCAGTTTGAAATTGACTCTTCTGGCCCTAACCCGGGAACCCCAAAGCACTGCATCCATGGACCCTAACCTAATAAAGGCATGCACCCCAGGTCCTGTCTCTCTCTGCCTGTACTCTGCACGTTCATGGGTGGTAGCCGTTCTGACAGGTGCGAGGTGATATCTCACTGTGGTTTTAATTCGCATCTCTCTGGGGATTAGCGGCGTTGACAGCTTTCCGTGTCTGTTGGTCATGGCCCACATCCTTAAAGATGCCACGCCCAAACCTGAGCCCCCGGGGTTCGCAGCCCCCTCCTAGCTGTTCGTACTGCTTCCGCTCTTCTCTTCCTGTTTTCCACGTCGCATTCGGGGATCATTCCAAAATTCAGTTCTCGTAATGTCACTCGCCTGGTGGAGACCAACGCATGATCTCCCTTGTGCTTAGGATCAAAAGGGAATTTCTGAACACAGTCACTCATACGGTCATGGTCTGGTCCCAGTGCAGCTTGGGAGCCCTGTCTCAGACTGCCCCGTTCTCTGCTCCAGTCACCCAGACTTTCCTACAGCCCCTCAGGCGTGTCGTGAGTCCTCAAACTGGAAACATTTCCTTTTCTTTATGCACATGCTTCCTTCTGCCAGGCATTTTCCCATTTCACTGAGCTCGCTTCTAGACTTAACGTGAAAGCGCTTCCTTAGGGAAACCTGCCTTGGCATCAAATACGGACCATCTCCCGTTTGCAATTAACACCACCCCATGTGTCTCTCTCTCTCTCTTTTTTTTTGTAGCTCTTTCCTGGTAATAATTTCATATTTTGTGATGGGATGAAGTCACAAATGTAGGTGTCCCTGTGGGATTCTAAGCCCCAAGAAGGCAGGGGCAGCCTGTGTGTCTTGTTTGCCCACCATGGTCTAGCATCTTACACACTCAGCTCGTAGTTGGTGAAAACCACATGGTTGGGTGTCTGTGAATGGGGAGGCGGGTGCAGGCACGGTGCACAGGGTACACAGTGGAAATATATACGATGACTAGCCCCTCCTCCCCAAGGGAAGTTCACTTGTCTTGTGTCCGCTGAAATATGAAAACAGTTTTAAAGTCATCCCGTCCGATTCCCTGGGGCTACTTGGATCCTGATGTCAGTACTGACCTTTGATCTCTAAAGATGCTGACAGTCCAGAGCCAGAGCCTGGGCGACAGGGCCTTTGGTGCCTGCCGACCTCCAGCCCTAGACCCGCAGGGCTGGTCACCCGGCTGCTCTGTCCGGGCGTGTGTTTATGTTCTGACTTTTTCTTAAGAAACGGGACTAGGGATTTCATTATTAAAGAATTAGTGTGAGAAAGGGCGCAGGGCAAGTACTGTTATAAAAACCTGGTGACAAACGAAAAAAACAATTTGATTGAGTCTGAGCCATGGATCAGAAGTACGTGCCCAGGTCTAAGAGGAGAGAGTTTAAGCCAAAGATGTTAGTTTCCCTGTAGGATGTTTTAATTAAGCGTGTTAATAATTCCAGCCCTGCTACTTGCTAACGCTTCAAACCTGGATCTTCTACATCCCTGCTTTGTCCTTTTTTTCAAATTAGGGATTAGTGGTGACAATATATGTAATATAGCTATAAATGTTAATTTAATGATAAACTTATATAAATTATTATTATTACTACCTTAATATTTTTGTTGTAATTGTTTTCTCTGTAAGCACTGGCCCTGCCCCGTGGTCGTCTGAGTATTTGAGAAATAAAATACAGTTTATGCTGTGCCTCCCCCTGAAACCAGTGTGCCTCTGAGAGCCGACAGAGGTTCTCCCGAGAGAACCTGTGGTCGTCTGGAGTGAGTGTGATTCCCCCGGCCCCGCGGGACCCTGATCAGACTGCCCGAGCCCCTCGGCCTCGGTGTCCTGCTAATCTGTAAAATGGGGATGTTCCTCTCCTATGTTTATTTTTAATTCTTTCTACATGCTGAGCTAATTGTTGCAGGTAAAAAAAATTAATAATAAATGTAATGATCATTATCGCTATCTTGTGAAAAGATACTACCCCCCAAGAGCAAGCCAATTATATATATGATTGTATATGTGTGTGTGTGTGTGTATATATATATACATAATTGTGTGTGTATATATAATTGTATATGTGTATATATATAATTGTACATGTGTGTGTATATGATTAAGCAATCACATGATTTGCTATAAAATGATTTAGCAATACGTTTCTCACATCTCAGGAGTATTTTTAAATTTAGCATTTGTGGTTGTGTATTTATATATTCATACAAAGTGGGCATAAATCTATCCCTGAAACAGAAAAAAGCCAAATTTAGAATTGCTGCTAACACAATTTCCAATGTCACTGGAAGTTCCAGTCCCGTAGAAGACTTCCCAGACGGGGTTTCTCTCGCTGGGGCAGAGGCGGTGACGGGAGGCCTTGGTTAAACGGACACAGAAGAATAGCTCCTGATATCTGCACAGTTGAAATCTCATTACTATTCATGGCTGTTGCTGTCCCTTTGTTCTCTGTACTTTCTAAGGCTCCAGGCATTTCTCTTTGGGTTTCATTTTCATTTCATTAATTTTCTGATTTTTTTTTTTCTCCTCGGGCAAGAGACTTGAATAAAATTTTTGCCTTGGTCATAGAAAAAGTAAGGGCCAAGTTTCTTCCCTTCAGTAGCATGATGGGAATGCCCACTTCCAAAGAGGTTTGTAGGCAATTTACAGCAAGAATAAACCATTCGTCCAGATTATAAGTCAAAATCAAGTAATGGAAGAGGCAAAGAAATGAAAACTGTAAATGGAAAAGCAAGCCAAGAGAAGTTGCAGAGTTTAAACATAAAACTTTATACTCTGTATCCCCTCTTTCTCTGTGTGTGCGCACGTGTGTGTCTGTGATATGCTCTCGAGCATTAGTTAAGCTAAAATTAAGATGCAGTTGTAAGAATGTAGACATTTTTGAGGAGTGTTCTTCATTCTATCTTTGTGTCTCCTTTAAAGTCCTGATTAAGAAATGTCCTTTATAATTCAATTGTAAGGAAAACCTTAACTAGGACATTTCTCTATTCTGCTAAGGACACCTGATAGCATATTTTCTTTTTCCCCTTGACTGCCAGGAAGCTCAGAATCTGATGCTCAATTATAGCCACACGTATAGGTGACATGTTGTCCCTTTTCTGTGAACTTGGTTCTCTTATTCTATATGTGTATTTTCATATACACTTAAAGAAAAACAGTGGCATCTCTGTCCTGATGATCAAGCAGTGTTTACTCAGCGTAATAGCAGGAACGGATTTGGTGCAAGTTGTAGCGGTATTTCAAAGCTACCTAAAAGATTGAGGTTTTTGTTTGTGTACCATATTTTCTTAGTAGGGAAGACAAAATTGTTGTTATAATACCTAACACCTTTCTAAGAAATTTTAATAGTATAATAGCCTGCTGAGGCAGCGATGACAAAATACCACAGACTGGGTAGCTTAAACACAGAAATTTGCTTTTTGCACTTCCGAAGGCTGGGAAGTCCAAAATCGAGGTGCCGGCTGGTTCGCTTCCTGCCGCGAGCTCTTTTCCTGACTTGCAGATGGCCGCCTTCTTGCCGTGCCCTCGCCGGTGGAGAGAGGGCTCTGGTGTCTCTTCCTTTGTGATTGTTTTCAGGGTTCTTAAATATTAATTTGCTCTTTATAAGTAAGTAAAAAATGTACGTTTTCCCACCGTCAAATCAAAACAAGTTACTCAAAGTTGTGTAGCCGCGTCCCTCCCTGACCCTGGTCACTCTGTTCTTTTGCGCTCCATTAGGTCATCTCTCTCTCTTTGTGTGACCTGTGCTTTTATTGAAAAGGAAAGGGTGTTTGCCTGTGTGCGCACATATGTGTTTGAATATTCTCCTCCGTACATCATGTCATTATATTTCCCTCTCACTACTCCTTGCTTTTTTCATTTTGCAGTATATTCTGGAGATCATGTGTAGTTGTACAGTAGTTTATAGAAAATGTCTTCTGTTGGAATCTCTTTTTTTCCTCAGTCTTTTGTTATGACAAAGAGTGCTGTGGTAAGTAGTCTTGTGAATATGATATTAACTTAAAAAAAAATCTATATCATTCAGTAAATTCCCAGAGATTGGATTTCTAGATCATAGTAAGTGCATGCCAGTTTACTAGATATTGCCAAATTCCCCTCCAGAGGGCACGTTCCCTGTTGTATTCCTGTATGGAGGCATGAGGCTTCAGCGGGGCTTTTGACCATGTAACTAATTCAAAGCTCAACTTCAGTGAATATCCGAAGAGCAGGTGGGCTGTGTATTGTGTGTAAGAAAATGCGTGCACTGCACAGATGCCGATCCTTGACAACTGCATTTACGCTGCATCATCTCCTAGATTTAATGCTCATCTTAGGAAGCCCCTTCCCTTCATCTGCAGTCCGGGTCTGGGGACAGTACCCTCTTTGACACCTCTGTGATGACCTGTGCCCTAGCACTGCCTCGCACTCGCTTTACTGAGCCACCAGTACGGGTCCCGCCCTGGACCCCAAGCAACCCCTTGACGGCGTAGGCGGCAGCATGCCCATCATCACAGCGTCAGTGCCTGCTTTTTCTTGCACGAGGTAGGAAGTTAATACGTGATTGACCAGTGGTTGACACAGGTCTTTTGGGCTCTCTTTTAGGTTTTGATATCATGTGTGTACATCTTTTTCAAGTGAATATCAAAGAAGTTGTGTTACTTTTCAACTAGGGGATGCACCTGAGTTTTGAATCTGGGAACATTTCCATCCTATACTTGCCTCCATGTCTCCACCTGATAGATTAAGAAATGTTAGCACCACTGGCTGGTCCGTGGCAGGGTTCATTTATATTGTTCCTGTCTTGAACTAGGAACCATACTTAGCAGATTTAATTTCAAGGTAGCCTTTCTACACGGATATTCAGTAAAAGTACATCCTAGCTACTCAAGTCTGGGCATCCCAGGATGACCCCACTGATGTCTCAAGGCACTTGTGGATTTATTATAACAGATGATCCACACGCGAGACCCCTCATAAAATTATGAGTTGGTGTATGCATGGGAGTCATTAAGTGACTCAATTGCTGGATCACGAACAATGACAGTGAACCAATACACCGCTCCTGTCCTGTCCCTTGACAGAAATATGCCAGTGTGACAACACTCGGATCTGCGGCAGGCAGACTTGCTGAAGAGCGAGTTCCGGTGGCGGCCGTCTGCTCATTTCAGGCAAGGAGTTCTTAAGGTGGTGCAGCCTCTACTCCTTCCTCAGGTTATCTGATTTTGTAGTGATCAACCGCATCAAGCAAACCTTGCGCTTTGAGGCATTTTTTTTTAAAAAACCAAACAAATATGCAATGTGGCATTGTCTGAGATCATATTATTCTTGGAATATAAACCTACATAAAATAAACTCACATATATAAGAAGAAGAAAAGGGCATAAAAAGACATGACTACAAAAGCCAAGACCTGCCTTGCAGTGTGGGGCCACAGAGCAGGTCAGACTTTGGATTAAACAACCTGGGTTTGGAGTCGGTGTGTGAACTTTGACAGGTTCGTTAATTTCTGTATGTCTCAGCGTCCTTAGTTTTGAAAGTAGTTATGACATATAGGCTCATTCCAAAAATTAAATGTAATTAAATACAGCATCAGCTACAGTGTTTGGTCATGTCAATAGTAGACAAAATGGAAGCTATCAGTTATTCAGTAAGACATTTATTTAATATTCGAAAGCATTTTCTTTGTGATGGCAGTTCTTATTCCTTTGGGATATACACAAATTCATTATCATCTGACCTTGGAAAAATTCCACTAGGAATTAGGCTCAACATTTAATCTCTCTCTCTCTCTCTCTCTCACACACACACACACACACACACACCCTGCACGTGGCATGTTTTGTCTGAAATGGGAGAGAAAGAGAAGAGACCTCTGGTGTCTCTCCTTGTAAGGACACTAATCCCACCACAGCGGCCTTTCCCGCACGACCTCATCTAAACCTAATTACCTCCCAAAGAAGGTTCCAGTTCCAAATACCATCACATCGGGGGTAGGGCATCAACGTGAATTTTGAGGGGGACGCAATTCAGTCCAGATCATCCCTCATTGAGGTTAAACACATCACAGAGTTAGTCTGGTCAGTGAACTGTGCATCAAAGCCTTCACTCGCCAGTGCCGGGGTCGCCGGCTCAGTCTTCCTCAGCCTCGATTGCCGAGCCAGCACGTAGGTCATGTCACACTTCCTGGAGCAGTGACTGGGACTCTGTGTTCTCTGCATGACCAAGAAAAGGAGTTTGTCGTGTCAAGTCACTGAAAGGCTGGGATTGTTAGTTACCACAGAATAACCTGTCTTATTTCTTTCCCCTAAACTAACAATTTAGAAATCTAGTTTCCACTACACTAATTTTAAGTGGGTACCATTCTTGAACAAACAAAAATTGATGTTTGTGAAACAAACACATATAATGTGTAATTTGAATATGGCCACAGTAAGTTTTAAATGACTTAGTACAGTTACAGTTACTTTGAATATTTTATGAGGTAAAATTGAATTATAAAAATTTTCAAAAATTGTGGGTTTTTACCCACTTAGGTTATTTTTTTTTTTCAGGTAGTAAAGTTGGGTGATGTCTTGAATATTACTAAAACTGGTACCAAAAAAATAGTTCAGAAAATCATGGAAGTATCAGAATTTTAATTCCATTGATTATATTGATTTAATGGGAAATTTTATAAAAATATTTCATTGCTTGATGAGATTGATTATTCTCATCTTTTAAGAGGAAATGTAAATGACGGTGACCATTTTATATCATAGACCTATTGCGAGGACCAGAAGGGGTCGAAGAGATTTTGAAACTTTGTGTGTTCTCGTTAAGTTTCCCAGTCAATAGATTTATTTTTATTATTTCTGCTCTCATAATTTCTAGGACATTCAATTCCATTTATATGAAAATATACAGTCTTCCTAGTGGTGAGGAATTTGTACATTATTCACCAAACTAATATATGGAAATTTCAACTTTGTCAAAAAATTTTAAGCTCTTGTTGATAGCAACAATTAAAATCCAATCAAGGAAACTGTTCATCACGCCACACCTGTGAGAAATGGGACTTAATCGAGGAATAAATATGTTAATATTTAGGAAATATATTAATGACATTTAGTTTTTGATTAAAAAACTACCTTATTTACCTGTTTTATATAGCTTTCATAGTTCTAAAAACCTGCAGGAGCTTAATTTCAACAACTTTGGTTTTATTATCTAAATATTTTATAACAACTTTTTCTTAAAGGCAGGCAAGAACCGTCTACTCTCTTTCCACACCAGTAATGTTTTTCTTCTAACACACAAACACCAATTATGTCCTAGATTGAAACTGAATAATAAAAGTCATACAGTGCGAGCAGTTCTTTACCGTTTGTAATTTTCTACATATTGCATTACTTGCCTATTAGAACTGTCTTGTGAGATTACTCATGTTATTTACATGAAATCTACGAGGAAGCCAAGATGTGGTTAGTAAATTTGGGAATAAAATCTCAAATCCTGATTTCCACATCTAGGGCTGTCTTTTCTCCTGCTTCCCAAATACCAAAATACTATAACCTTAAGATAATTTTATGCTTAAATCCTCTAGTGTCCACCTTCCATTATTTTCGCAAAGAACTGTATTTCTTGGGAAATCGAAAGCCAGTCCTGTTGCATTTGTGTCCGTCCAGAGTCCTCACTGAATGCCATTTATAACTGATCAGAGACCTGGGATTTTTCCTGGTTACACCCCAGTGGCCACTATTTTATAGCTTATCTGCCTGATACTGTCAAAATCTGTTTATGTGCAGAACCATCAAATGTAGTTGCCTTCTGAGTGAATTACACTTTTGCCTTTGTTTTGGTCAGTTTGCAAATGCCTTTCTAGAACTATAATCTCCTCTGTGTAATTTGTGTCTGAAAAGATTATATCTTATTTTGCATGCTAGGATTTCTTTAAAATTATTTATTATCCGTGTTACATTTTAAACCGGTGCTGGTCTATGCAGATTTTAAATGTGTTTGTCATATACCATTAGTCACTGTGTGAAATCTCTCAGTAATAGTTAGCCCTTGAATTTTCTGCAGCTAAGGAGAATTTAACACTGATTGATGGCAGATCACTTAGCTGGTTGGCAGACTTTCCAATTTACGGTGGGGAAATTGCTCTTTTCTTTTTGTTCATTTCTTCTGCTGCTTGCGCAGAACAGTGAGACATATGTGCCAGACTATATCGAGAAGCAGCACTGGATTGGCAATACGGCATGTCTTTTTTACAATTATGATTTTATCAGTTTTCCAAGCTGTATGGGGAATGTCAAATATCTGCTATGACATTCTTCCATTACTGTTGGCAGCTTATTTATGTGTTTCTTGTACTCCAGCTCCTTGTATGCACCACATAACCTACCATCTCTTGCATGATAAAGTGGCCCTGAGCGGGGAAGAAAGAGAAGTTTGTATTTTGCTCAGAAGTCCCAGGTGTGCTGCTCATGGGCCGTAGACTGGCGCTGTTATCAATTTTACCTTTTTCCTCTACACGTGCTCAGGAAAGACAGCTCTCCACCAAGCTGTGCTGGATACGTTAATTAGAAAAGATACTGGCTGCAAGTAACAGAAAATGCAACATAGCATAGCTTAAATGAAGAATGCATTGTGATTCTCACATAATAAGAAGAAATCCCCAAGTCCATGGCTTCTTTCAGTGGGTCAGCTGCTCACGCATGAACTCGGTGATCCCGGCTTTTCTTGCCCCTCTCCATGCTGCCCTGTTTGGAACATTGGCCGCCGACTGCTCTCGAATGACTGAGGTCTCTGGTTGGGCAAGACTCTGATTCTTCGTCATTTAAAAATTCAGTAGCATATGAAACTTGCGTGAATGGGATCCAGTCAACTGCCGTTTGCTGCAAATCTCACCACTGTTGGTTTCTCTAAGTTGACTTAGCATTGCATTTAAGAGACCTCTAAAATGTGGTTTATGTTAAACATTTGCTTATTTAACAAATATTTAAGGTGCGTTAAGTATGTACATTATTAGCACTTGTCTTGACACCGGCAAAAAAAACCAAAAAAGTGAATTACGCATACAAAAATCAGTGTCCTTATGAATCATATATTCTCCATCCAACATAATCGTGTTATTGAAAGAACTGCTTTATAATGAGCAGATTAAATAGATGCCACCTCCTCTGTCTCGTTTTCTTACTATTTTGCCTACTTCCCGCACAGTGCCCCATTTAGTGGTTTGCCGGTGCCAGCTAAGCCGGCTTGCGTGGACCAGTTGTAACGCCGTCAGGAATTTTGCCTGCTGATTGTTAAGCATGAGCGTTACTTAAAAATAATTCTGCGAACTTACAATTGAGTAAGTTACATTAAAACCCCAAATACTACATACTAAAATTATTATTTTTCTAAACCCTATCGCTGTAACCTATGCGCTGGGTTTTATTTGTGAATACGATGTGAGAATGGTAGAAACGGGTGTGTTACTGCCTCCCAACTCCATGTTCAGTGACATCACATTAAAATTAGACATAGCAAGAGGTTCCCGGGGAGCCAGTTGTCATACATTTACGACACACCACAGGCCCCATTCAACTGTGAACCTCTTATTAATTTCTACAGCGTTTACTTTAGGTATCACACATTCATTAATTCTTTCAGCCAACATTTGCTCAGTACGTATTAAATGTGAGGCACTGGGGAAGGCACAGGGGATTCAGAAATGAGGACCGTTTTGACTTTGACCTGGCAGAGATTCAGGCAAATTATCAAATAATTATGCTATAAGGTAATGAATATTATAATAAAAAGGGAATGCTAGATAAGAAGAGATAAAACAATGGCAACAATTAACATTGGGTGAGTCAGAAGCCTTGGAACTTAGAGAGCAGGTGTTCGCCGGGCAGACAAAGCACGAAGGGCATTGACACAGAGGAAACCGTTTGCAAGGATCTGAGGCCGGGACCCGCGGGGTGAGCCCGCACACTCTAATCGCACAGGAGGGCCGCAGGCGGTTGTGGAGGACAAGGCACTCCAGGACTAGACGATCACAGAGACTGGATTTTTACCATCTTTGTGTCCCCAGAACCGAGCACAAGGCTTGGAGCATAAAAGTTACTCAAAATTGCCGAATAAGTGCTAAGAAATTTGGAACTGGCTTTCACAAACAACAGTGAGGACTACTAATTATAGTGCTTGTTGTTTTAAGTTTTTGTGTTAGGCAGGTAGCGCACCTGTACAACCGGGGATGTCTTCCTTGATGGCACAGCCCATATTTAAAATTTTTTGCTGAGCATAATTTCCTTTTCTTTCCTTTCTTAAATTTTTAAATATTTTTCTTACTTAATTACAGTTGACCTTCAATATTATTTTATGTTAGTTTCAGTGGTACAGCATAGTGGTTAGATATTTATATAATTTACAAAGTGATCCGCGCAAATGATTCTAGTATCTATCTGGCACCTACATAGTTATTACAACATTATTGACTGTATTCCCCATGCTGTACTTTATACACTCATCGCTCTTTTTTAACTACCGATATGTATTTTTAAATCCTGTTACCCTCCAACCTTCCCACAAGCCTCCTCCTATCTGGTAACCATCAGCTTGTTCTCTATATCCATGAGTCTGTTTCTATTTTGTTTACTTTCTTTAGATTCCACACAGAAGTGGAATCATATGGCATCTGCCTTTCTTTGTCTGACACATTTCACTTAGCATTATACCTATAGGTCCATCTATGTTGTCACAGATGATAAGATTTCATTCTTTTTTACGTCTGAGTAATAACCCATTGTCTATACATACCACACTTTCATTACCCAGTTGTCTATCAGTGGGTGCTTCGGTTGCTTCCATGTCTTGGCTACTGTATATAATGTTGCAGTGAACAAGGTGTGAACATACCTTTCTGAGTTAGTATTATTCTGTTCCCTATTTTGTTTACTTCTGCTGTAATATTTATTTCCATCTTTTTGCTAATTATAGGCTCAGTTTGTTCTTTTTGTTCTAGTTTCTTGTGGTTTAAAGCTTGGTTTATTTAGGATCTATCTCTCTCATTTTTAAGGTGGCTAGTCATGGATTTCTATAAGCTTCGTTTTTAGAACTGTTTTTGCTGAATCCTGTAAATTTGGATATGTTGTCTTTCCATTTTTATTTATCTCATGATACTTTCTGATTTCTCTTTTGATGCCATCTTAGGCTCACTGGCTGTTCAGGAGTATGTTGTTAAATTACACCTACTTAGGAGTTTTCCTTTTTTCCCTCTGTTACTGATTTCTAGTTTTCTATTTGTGGTCAGAAAAGCTACTTAATATGTTTTTAATATTCGTCAATTTGTTAGGACTTATTTTGTGGCCTCCTATATGATCTGTCCTGGGGAACGTTCCCCATGAACTTGAGAAGAATGAGTGTCCTGCTGCTTCTGCTGGGTGCAGCGTTCAATACATGTCTGTCAGGGCTGCTTGTTCTACAGTGGTGTTAAAGTCCTCTTTCCTTATCGATTTTCTGCCTGGATGTGCTATCCATTAGTGAAAGTGTGGTATTGAAGTCTCCTGCTATTATTGTATTGCTGCGTATTTCACCTTTAAGTTCTGTCAGTGTTAGCTCTATATATTTAAATTATCTGATGCGGGGGGCACATATTTATCACAGTTAAATCTTCTTGACAGAGTTTTCCTTTTTATATAACGTCCTTCTTTGTTTCTTGTGGCAGTTTTTGACTTAAAGTCCATTTCATCTGCTCTAAGTATAGTCACTCCTGATCTCTTCTTGTTACAATTTGCATGGGATATTTTTCCATCTTGTGGCTTTTAGCCTCTGTGTTCCCTTAAGTCTCCAGTAAGTCTGTTGCAGACAGCATACTGTTGGACCTCGTGTTTTCAATTCACGTAGCCACTCTGTGTCTCTTGATTGGGGTGTTTAACCCATTTGCGTTTAAAGTAGTTATCTGTAGAAAAGGACTTGTTACTGCCATTTTGTTAATTGTTTTTGTTTTATAGTTATTATCTATTATTTTTCTCCCTTATTGTCTTCCTTTGTTTTTCAGTGATTGTTTTTTCATAGTGATATGCTTTGACTCTTTTTTTTCTTTTTATCTTTTATAGGTAATATTTTGGTGGTTGCCATGAGGCTTATATAAAACATCTTATAGTAATAATATTCTGTTTTAAGCTGATAACAACTTCAATTACATACAAAACTCTGCCTCTTTATTTTTCCCCCTCCCTTATGTTATTGATGTCACAATTCACATTTGTCATACTGTGTCTACATTAACAAATTTTCTAATTATACTAATTCTTACTACTTACTAATTTATACTAAAGTTAAAAATGCTTAACACCACCATTAGTCTTTTATGTTTGACCACATACTTTCCTTACTAGTGAGTTTTGTACTTTCATATGCTTTAGTGTTGCTGTTTAGTGTCTCTGTTTCAACCCAAAGAACTCCCTTTAGTATTTTTTTGTAAGACAGACCTCATGGTGATAAAGTTCCTTAACTTTTGTTTGGGAAATTCTTTATCTCGCCTTCATTTTTGAACAGTTTTGCCAGGCACATTATTTTTGGTTGGCAGGTTTGATCGTTTGTTTGTTTCAGCACTTTGAATATATCATCCCACTTTCTTCTTGTCTTCAAGGTTTTTGCTTAGAAATCTGATGATAGTCTTATGAAGTTTTCTTTGTATTTGACAAGTCACTTTTAACTTGTTACTTTCAAATTCTCTCATTGTCTTTCACTTTTGACAAGTTGATTATAATGTGTCTCATAGATTTCTTTGGATTTTTCTTATTTTGGATTTTTTTTGGCTTCATGAATCTGTATGTCCTTTTCCCTCTGGACTTTTGGGAATTTTTCCGTCCTTGTTTCTTTAAATAACTTTTCTGCTCCTTTCTGCATTTCATCTCTTTTTACTCCCTTAATACATGGATTTGTTCTTTTGATGGTGTCCCATAATTCCCTTAGGCTTTCTTTACTCTTTTTTTTTATTCTTTTTGTTTCTCTGACAGGTACATTTTAAATGATCTATGTTAAAGTTTGCTGATTTCTTTTTTTCCTGCTTGATCAAGTCTGATTTTGAAGCCCTCTTTTGATTTTATAAATTCATTTATTGTATACTTCAGCTCTCTATTTTTATGTTTTTTATCTCTTTGAATATTCTCATTTTGTTGATACATCATATTCCTGATTTTATTTCATTGTCTGAGTTCTCTTGTGCCTGAGTTGCTTTAGGATGATGATTTTGAATTTTTAGTCAGGCAATTCATAGATTTGTCTTTTAGGGTCAGTTACTATAGGTTTATTTTGTTTCTTTGGTAGTGTTTTATTTCCTTGATTATTCATGTTCTGAGTAGCTTTAATTAGTGCCTGTGCATCCGAAAGACCTCCCACCTCTCCCATTCTTTACGATTGGCTTTAATGGGGAAATGACCTTCACCAGTCAGCCGAACTAACTGGAGATCCTGGGGGCCTCTCAAGATGTTTCTCCGTGTGTGCACATTCCGCCCCCCTGCCTACCTCCTGGAGGACCAGTGTCGGGCTGTGCCTCTCCTCCCAATCTCACAGAGCTATGTTGGCCACAGCAAACTACCTACCCCGTTTCCCTAGGGCATCGCCCCATAAGACCTGGATGTCAGATGCCCGTTTTATAGGAATATATACTCCTGGGGGAGGAGTCTTAGTGTTGTACAGTTTTTCTCAATCTCGCGTAGCCATGCCTCGGTACGTCGATCTCCCCTTTCCTTTGTTTTTAGCTTCCCCTAGGTGTTCAAATGTGTTGGTTCCCCCAATGTTCCAAGTGAGGGGAGATAGAAATAGGTCCCTTCTGGAGCTCCTCTGAAGTCCAGGTATCTTGAATGCCAGCTACACCTTCTCTTTCCTCTTGAGGGAGATGTCACAGGCTGAGGCAAACTCAACATTGAGCTGTGGGAACTTCAGGGAGGACCTGACGTGGGTAAAGTGAAATTGCTCTTATTCCGTGGTTCAGAGTGGCTGTTCTCAGTATTTTGTTCTTCTGGGGCACTACAACTTCGTAATTGCATTCTGGACTTAACCATATTGTGGTCCGAACCTCATTGCTAAATCAGTGTTTCTCTCTGGACCAGGGCGGGGGTTTCCTTTTATACCATTTTGCTGCCATCACTTCCTATGACAGTATTTTAAAACAAATATGTCAACAAAGTTGGACATTTTAACTAAAGGTGTTCCTATGAGACAGTAGACAAGGAGTAAGAAAGCCTTTTTGGGATGTTTTACGGATTTTTCTTGCCCACTCAATAAATGATCAGTTATGTTTCTCAGGACTGCCTGAGAAGAGTGGCCTCCAGGTAAATTATTTCCTGGCTCTCTGAGGACTTTTTAGAAGTTTTGCTATAACCTTCCACTTGGAAAGAAGGAAACAAGATAGCCCTTTGAAAGAGGGGTCTCAATCAGCACAGAATTTCATTGAAGTAGGAATGTGCCAAGTCCCCTTTTACAGGCTGTGTGGCTGTTGGTCCTGAGAGAGACTGGACAGAAAGTTAACATATTTGGGGAAAGAATATGGAAGTTCTAAAGTAATTTGGTCAGCAGCGGGATCTCTGGAAAAGAAGACCAAGTAGAAGGCCACCTACTGTTGTTTAATATTGTACTACCTAGTCAAGCTCCAGCAAAGGTAGAGCGAAAATTAATTATTGGTCTATGCACAGACACTGGCCCGTCCACACTGCATAACTGGACAAATCAATCCATCCATGTTTTCCAAAGGGAAACTGTTCACAGTGCATCCCTCTGATTATCCTGTGGCTAATCCCCTAAGCTATGCTTTAACAAGGACATCCGGCTCAGCCAGAATTTAATTAAGCCCCCACTAAGCGTCAAGTATTTTGTAGGAAGCAGTTGCACTGCTCTCTCTGTGTAAGAACGTTCTGTTGCAATGAATAATATATCCTCATTGTGCAAGAATAAGCTGTCCTTCTGCTTTTACTTATTGATTGCCTAGATTCGATGACCATCCCACTACCTCTGGTTTACACACACACTCAGAACTGCTTACTTTGAGTGGACAAAAGCAGTGCTGAGTCTGCAAGCTCAAGTCGGACCTCGAGCTGTGGCAGTGAATACAATCATAGTGAAGGCTGTTGGAAGGCAGCCAGCGGCCTTTCCTGGTGAGCCTTTCCACGTCCAAGAGCCGCTTTCTGGTGGAAGCTTCCACATTTTCCTGCATGAGGGACTGGACGGAACCAGATAGGAAATGAAGTGGAGAGTTTGCTGCATTCAGGACAGCTCCTGGCAATTGCACAATAAGTCTGTGATAACTGGTGTTTTGTTTTGATTTCTTTCTTGCTATTTGCTTTTATGTTTTTCAAAGTAGCTTCTGAAAGAAATTCGATAAATGAGCAGTGCGGTAAGATGTCATGTGATCCGTCATCTCCGTAGCTGCTTAGGATGTTTGCCCCTCGGGGTTCACCTCGCTGACTCCCGGCCACTAGTCTTATTTCCGCTCAGTAGTTTTCCGCTCAGAAGCCATCCCTCTCTATTCTGTCTAACATGGCACCTTTCTTCAAACCACATCCAGACTCTCCTTTATTTTTTTCATAATATCTATGCACTCTCATGCCAGATTTGATACTTATTTCTGTTCGGTGTCTTTGAAATGACAGAGCCTCCGTCTATTTCCTTTTCTGTCTTTAGCTTCACTGCATGTGGTCAGTTTTTGAGCTATTTTGCTTACTAAAGTCTATTTTGATTCATATTACTCAAAACAAATTTTCTGCTTACCTGTTTTCATAAAGGTTTCTGTCCAAATTAATATAAAGAAGTTACCGCTTTCTTCTTATACAAGTACTCACAGTGGTACAATAAAAAGTCAGAGCATTTTCTTTTTTCGGTGAAAACGTTTTAGTTCTTCTGTTAGTAAATTTCAGTTATGCAATACTGTGTACATAAGTATATGTCAACAACTATATATGTAGTGTTATCAACTCTAGTCACCATATCGTACCCTAGATTCTCAGGTCTTATTTACCTTCATCTGGAAGTTGGTACCCCTTTTACTAACTTCTCCTTATCCCCTCACCCCTGACCCAGGCTGCTTCTGATGATCACTTTGTTAACATGAATGTGTTAACTAACTTGATAGGGGAAATGTTTTATACACACACACACAGCATAGGTATATAATCATATTATTTTTTTCTTACAATTTTATCAATTATATACTGCAGTAAAGCTGAATAGAAAAGAATTTATGAAGGAAATAAAAAGAGGAAGTTTATTAAAATATGATTAACCTCACTAGTAATTAAAAATGCTAGTAAAAGTAAGACTTTTTTTCCACTAAAAAGACAAAGGAAGCTAGAACATTGAGGCAGGGTGCCCGAGCCCCTCTCGACGCCACTGACGATATGTCTGCGTAAATCTGAGGGCCATTTTTCCCTCTGGAACTCCCAGTTTTCTTATTTGTGAAAGGGAATAAGTCTCCTTCCCCCAGTCCCACACCTTCCCAGGTTCATTGTGAAAATCAAATGAGATGAAGTATATAAAATACTTCAAGAATTTAGAATTATTAACCACTTCGAGAGTTTAAAAATGCAGTGTTACTGGGATGTTAATATTACTTTTCTTGAACTAATCTGGATCAGACACTTTCTCCGGATAGTCATGTTTTTATAGACATAAGACATATACATTATATAGATGTCATATCTTTACCAGTAGGTTTCTGAGGTTATTCCGTAGGCTCTTCTATTCCTTGTGTCTTCTGTGTTATATTCTGACCTGGGCAATACACATGAAGTGATGACAAGTATTTAAAGTTAGCAGATAACAAGCTTTGAATGTTTTTCCCTTAGGTGAAATGGCATCCTTACCTCCCTACTCCAAGAACTATTTCCCAGCCTCAGAGAGTCCAGCTAGGTGTTTATCGGGACTTTGTCCTAGTTGAAAACTCTTTGATGAGAAAAGAAAATTGAAGTCTTTACATCATTGGTTTGTGGACAGTCCACAGAGAAATGAAAATGTGTTTGTAAACTCTGAACATAGGTGGGCACTTTTGAAATCCTACAGATGTGATAGAGCACCTTCCAACTAAGAACGCAGTTTTGTTTGTTACCACGTTGAGTGGCAGTGTAATATATTAAATCAGAAGATTGTAAAATGAATTAGCATTAGCAATTTAATACCTTCAACAAATTTAACTGTCACTCAGGAGCATATCTGCCCTTGTAAATAAAATAGCTAAAATGAAGCTCCTTACTTGATGGGCAATAATGTTCAAGGAGACAAAAGCTTTTCGATGTACACAGCCACACACAGGAAGGGTACACTACGTTTAGCAAAATTAAGTGGCACAAAATTAACATAAGCGTTTGGCTATGGCTGGACAACTTGAAGCCTTAAAACAAGAAAATGTGACAAAATGATGAGCTGAGCACCACCCACCATCCAGGAAGTCTTGCTCATGAAAATGTGTGGAAATCTCTCTCCAGCAGAAAATGGCCCTCTGCTTCCGTCACCCCCTGTCAACATTGTCCTGCTTCCATTAGGAGGGATGTTTATGGAGGCGGCTTCATTGTGGGGTAAATGTTACTGCTCTGGTGTTAATTGAAAAAAAGCAGAACATAAAACTCCATATAAAATATTATATTAGTAAATTATTATTGAAAGCCTATGAAGGAAGAACCACCATCGTTGAGCACTTTTTGCCAGACATTGAGTAGTACTTTATACTCTGTCAGCGAAACCTTTCAGACACGTTTGTGCGAGGTAGTTATTTCATAGGTCGAGAGGCTATGGCTCAGCAAGTGAAAGTGACTTGCTTGAGAGCCCACAGCTCTGTCGTAAGTGACTGAGCCAGATGTTGGCCTGAGGTCTGTTAATTTTGTTTCTTAAAAACACTCACGTAGGTTCCCTGGGACATGCTACTTCATGTCAGGAGTCCTGTATGCATTAGAGGTATTAATCTTCACAATCACCCCACAGACAATAAACTTTTCTTACTGTACAGGTGAGACCCGATGACTTAATGAAAGTAAGTGACTCCGCGAATTCTCAGAGACGCCGTACTCCCTTGTCATATCATTATCCACTCACGCAAAGACTAGAAAAAGAAAAAAAAAATTAACAGTGAATATCATTTGGAGGCCCGATTAAGATTATTTATGTATTTTAGCATTGTAAAAATTTAAACAAGAGTGCGTGTGAGAGCATATAGGCAGATAAATATGCAGATAGATAGACCAGTAGACAAGTATCTGCTCAGCAACTTGTCAATCGTGTGTGCGCGCAGAACAGCTATTCGGGCCTGAACGGGGAGTGGGGAAAGCCGTTCTTTTCTCCTTCACGCCTGCCGTTTCCAGCTGGAGTGTTTTATTTTACCGTGTTGCCCCCTCTACCGAAGTCCGTCTCCCGGCTCCTGTGGCAGTTTGGGCTTCGTTTTCACTTCCTGCTGTTTTCCAAGGCCTTGGCGGCTCCAGTACCATGTGCACTAGAAATGCATTCTGTAGATGGAGATGCTTTGACATTGAAAAGAGCCACACTTATTTTTATTAAAAACCTAATTGTCGTTTTATTTCTTCAAAATAGGTTGACGAATTTAATATAAATATAATGATATAAAATTGAAATAATGTCTGCTTTGAGTTAACACCTGCAAGTTTCTAAGCACAGTTAATCATAAATTGTGGATTCCTTTCATAATTCCCCAAATTCCTACTTAGGAAAGTCCTGGAAATAGGGTAAGGATTTCTTCTCCTCTGTATGGAAGTGAACAAATGCCCAAGTTCTTCCTATTTTTAAAAGTATTATCACAGGAATTTTGACCATATACAAAATTAGAGAGGACAGTCCTATGAAGCCGATGTTCTGGACAACCAGCCTGCCTCCCGCACCTCTCATTGAACCCAGTGTCCACCCCACCCCCGCCCATGTTATTTTGAAGTAAATAATGTCTTGCAAATATTTTACTATGTAACTCTAAATGATACCTCTTAAAAATTGCACTATAGTTATCACATCTTAACATAATTAATCTCCAGAGTTCTCATTTCTTGATTTTTAAAGATGCATGTATTTGAACATTATCTGATAAGGCCTATGTATTACGATTATTTGATGTTTTCTACATTCTTTGTTCTCTCATGCTATGGCTGTCCCTTGGGGCTCTCGAGCAAGTTATTCTTGTGTTTTTGTTGCAGAAATTGGGTTGTTAGTCATGTAGGTTTTTCCACAGTCTGTATTTTACGTTGCATTTTATTTTTTACCTTTCAGAAATTATATCTTACATACCTTGCATCATGAAAACAAAGAGAATACAAACGTGATCAATGGGACTTTACTGGCATTTCTAAGGGTTTATAAAACCTTCAGTAGGTTGGAAAGAAGGGGAAAAGGTAGGGTATAACATGAAAAACCTGAAATTTCAGGAAATAATTTTTTATCCATCTATACACAGTCTGTATTTCAGTGTTTAACGTTTTTTGGTGTTATTTGATATGATTTTCTATCAATTATAGTAGGCCTAATCATATGAAATTGTTAATAATCAGCTGGCTTTGATGTACAAAATGGCAATTTTATGTGATCTATCTTCATATTTCTTGTAAATTGGTAGTTGTATCTAGGCTAGACTTAGCTAGACTTTGATGGCTTGCCTGCCTCAGATATGACAAGATGTCCCAGGGATACCTTTTATATTTTCTGCTGCAGACCTTTAATCAGAATTTCTTTAAATTCTAATCTCTTTTAGTACGAAACGGTATTTAGAGATCACAGTCTACACACCGTGGGTATTTATTCGTATTTTCGATTTGTCATTGTTTTAGAATTTCTGGTCCGCAAGACTAGTGCACTTTATCATTTTAAGGTCAGTTCGGTAATGAGGTCACAATGACACCTTTAAATAAACACAGATTTTTACTTCATCTCATTCTTGTTTCACACTGGTGTTTAATCATGGTGAACATTGCCGTTAACAACCAAGTTACTCATTTTCTTTATGCCGTATCACAGATAACAATAGCAAGACCGTCACTAAAAATATGATTACTGAAGCCTTGTCAGTCAGTTGGTCTCCCTCCCTCCCTACCTCCCTGCTTACCTGCGGTTCTCTATATCCAGAGGAATATATCCTACTAGAGATGTGCAGAAAAATGAAAGCAATTTCTCTTTATATGATTATGCTGACAGCTGAATACATGGTGAGATCATTATTTCATGCCAGTTTTAATTTTTAGGAATTGCTTTTTAATTTTTATAAAATAATTATCTAAGATTTGTATCCAGGCCCAGAGTTGTCTACTAAACAAGACATACATGCGTAGCAGCTGGCTCCCATTCGTATTTTCATTTTTTCTCTGAGGCTTCCTTTCCCTAAAGGTAACTCTTTCAACTGTTTATTTTTCCATTGTTTTTTCTTCAGATAAAAGATAACCCAAGTATGCGTGTTGTTGCATTCCGTACATACCCATCTTGATATTTTTCATTCAAGAATATATCCCAAAGAATATTCCATTCTTAATTAGAGGTAACATTCCTCATTGCTTTCTCAGCATACTGCTACGTCAGTCTCTTATTTATATGTTTGCTGCAATTAATAGCCTCGTTTATATGTCTTGTTAATATGTTGCCACTGTATGTTTGGGATAGATTTCTAGAATTGTAACTGTTTCCCCAAATAGTAACTGACTATGTAATTTTTGTAGGACTTGCCCAGCTTCCTTCTGCAAGAGTTTTAGCATTTCGTCTTCCTATCAGCAATATTTGAGAGTTCTATTTCCCCACGGCATTTCCATAGTATGTTGTTAAGCTTCTGGAATTTAGTCAATCTGATAGGTGAGAAAAGCTCTCCTCACAAAGTATGAATTTGCATTTCTCCTTTTATGAGCAAAGTTGATCATCTCTGCAAATGGTTGAAAGACATTATGTTTCTTTTGATTTGAACTGCCCAGCTTTTCTGTAGCCTTACTGGTACTTTGTTTTCTTGCCTCTGTATTCTTTATATATGTGGGATATCAGTCCCTTATCAGTGATGTAAGTGGCAAATGGGTTTTCCTACCTTGTTGTTTTCTTTTCACTTTATTTGGCTATAAAATTTTAATCAAAGCTACCCATCACTTTATTTTTCCAAAAACTGGATTCTTTGATTGACTTTGATAAAAACTAGTTTTGTAACCTCTTGGGACTTCTCTTAAGGCCTGGCCCCAGCCCTTAGAGCTCAGGGATTGTTTGCTTCGTGTCTGTCTTCAGTGAAGGTGGGCTGAGCTTTGCTGCGTGTTTTGCACTTGAATCGCTTGTCTCTTCCCAGACTTAAATTAGAAACAGCGTAAAACTTAGAATATCTCCTCTCTTTTCCCATAACACAGACAGAGTGAGCATATGATTGGCATCTGACAATGTAAGGGTTTGGTTCTAATTATGCAGTCTTTCCAAAGAGCGTGCCACTGCTTTGCAGCTACAGTGAAGGACATTGCTGTGAAGAGCAGACATGCAGTGTCAAAAGGAAGATTAATCTGTGAGGCTTCATTACTGAACAAAGCTAACAGAGCGCTGCTCATGCCACCTTCGGGGAGGGGACAGTTTTGAGACTGCCAACCAATCCTGAGCGAAGAATCATCCTCCATATTTTTTTCTGCCTTGGCTGTGTATATTTGTCTTGTTAATTATCTTTATAATGTCATACTCTCAGGATACCAATGTTTTTATTTTGTTTCTCCTTTGCAAACTTTTTTTTGTACTTGGAATTAGGTATGCAGAGGATGGAGGCACAATTACTTGGTCACACGTTGGGCAAAGTGTGCACATATTTCCCTTTAGTTTGAGAGTAAAAAATTAAAAAGATTGAATTGATTATCTGTAAGTAAAACACTTACATATATTTAAGCAACATAAATTTCTGTATTCTCCTGTCTCTGCCACCATTTATCAAGATAATTTTCAGTCTAGTGAGAGAGACAGACAAGTAATATTGGCTTGGCCAAAAAGTCCGTATGGTATTTTCCATAAAATAAAAGACACATTTTTCATGTTCACCAATAACTTTATTGATTTGGATATTTTGAGTATGTCAGCCATCTCCCACATGGTAGAATGATGATTGTTCTCAGTGAATGTCTCAATTTGATGTTATCAACTTCAGCTGATCTATCTGACTGTGGAGCAGAGAGAAATCTCTAGCAAATCTCTAGAACTTCGCAAACCACTTTTGACACATTCAGTCAGTCATAGCACCTTCTCCATACACCGCACAAATCTTTTTGTTGTATTTCAGTTGTGCTTTTACCTTTTTTGAAATAATAAAGCATCATATGCCAAAAATGCTGTGTATTTTCTTCCATCTTCAATATTAAGATGGCCACATAAAAATTCACCAATTTTGGTAAGTTTTTTTTAAATGCATGCTGATATGACAGCTGTCACAATACAGTCTAACAAAATTGTTTTGAATGAAGTTAAAGACAGCTAAGCACTACTAGAGCCATCTTACAGAAAAAAACCAAACAAACTTTTTGGCCAACCCAATATATTCTCGTTTGTCATGTTTTAAAAAATCTAAATAGAGAAACCTAAAGGAATATTCATTATCTTAAAATTTTAAAGTTTAAAAATTAGACAATTTTTGGTTTTGTATTTGAGATGACTACATTCCCCAAAACAGATATGAGAAAACCGGTTTTCCTTTTCAGCTGAAAACAAAACTGTAAAGGTAATTTATAGTTTCCATATAGCACTTTAAATATTTGTCCATATTTTTCCGAGACTGAGTTTGATAAGCCATTGAAGTATAATAGCTTCTTCACACAGCCCCCAAACACTCATAGGTAAAAGTCCCATTCTGCGTCCATGAATTTCAAAAGAAAATTTGTTTTTGCACCTCTTGCTGTGATGATTATTGCTTAAGATGAAAGAAGCACCAATAAGCATATCAAACATATCGACTAGAAAGTTGATTTATTCCAAACTTAAGTGATTTATTTGTATAATCTAAGGTCTTACTAAACTGAGTGTTTAGTAAGGTGCATTACCTAGGTGAGTAAGGGTTGTTTCAAGTGGTTAACTGGAGGTTTTGTGTGTTATGCCTTTTAGGCTCATTGTAACTCTTTAGAAGGGTAGCCAATGATTATTTTGTTTCTGTTTATATTGCTGTTTCCCTCATTTATTATTTGTGTCATCTTAAATTTTAAAAATATCAGTATGCTTTTATACAGCTATGGGTTTCTCTACTGTTTGGTAATGTGAGTATAGGTCATAGAAATTTGAGATGCCTGAATTAGGATATCTGAATGTAAAAATTCATCGTATCATTATTTGATAGAGAACTAATAGTAAATACTAATAATGTTCTAGAAATAACAGCATATCATGATCACTGTATTCTAGAGACTGTGCTAGATATTTTCCTTCATCATATTTAATCGTCACAGCAACCCCTGAATTTTCCCAATTTTTATTTGCATCGACTAAGTTTCAGGAATTATGCAAGTTTATGCTCCTAGTAAATACACAAGTTAGGAATTAACTGAATGACACTTTAAATCCAAATTCTGACTTGAGTATAACACACACCACACTACCTACTTTGACTCAATTAGTCCATTTTACCATGACATTAGAAATAAAATGGCTTTGAATTTTCATGGATTTGTGAAACTATCCTGCTGTAGATGATGACCACATACCCAAAGTCATTCACAAAGTCGACTTGCTGATATGACTAGGGTTCTGAACAGAGTACCTTAACGCTTGTAGACTGCAGGATGTAGTTTGCCAGAATGAACTCCGTTGAAATTAATTTTCAATGAATAGGAAGATGAGGGTAAGTTCATTAGCATGTTTAAAAGAAGTAACCATTTCCAGTCAAGTTGGAGGCATAGGTAAACGGCTCACTTACTTGTGCAGCCACAGCAACAATTACAACTAAACTACAAAATAACTATTACTCAGGATTGTCAGAAAATAGAACTATATAGATTGGCCCAACAACCAAGAAATTGAAGAAGTCACATTCATTCAGACTGGTAGGAGGGCGGAGATGCAGAGATGTGGAGATGTGAAATGAACAGTTCCATACCCACGTGTGGTGGATAACAATCGGGAAGGATATCTTGGGAGTGGGGAATCGCAGCCCCCACACCAGACCTTCCAGCCCAGGGTTCCAGTGTCAGGAAGATAAGTCCCCATAACTTCTGGCTATAAAAACAAGTGGGGATTGAGGCTATGGAAGAAACTGTGGGATTCTCAGGCATCTCCTCTTAAAGGGACTTCTTGGTCTTAGGACTTCTACAGACTCACACCCTCTGGGCTTTAGCACCAGGACAGCAGCTAGAAGGGCACTAGTGGTATACAGGGAGAAACTGAAGTGCCTGGCATCAGGGCAAGTGCCAGGAGACAGCTTCCACCCAGACAAAACTCCAGAGGACAGGTGGCAGCCATTATCCCTTTTCTGAGCCCTCCCTCACACAGAGCCACAGAGTGGCTGCACCACACCTGAGACTCCATCAACCTAGTTCACAGGGGTTGCACTGCCATGGTGATTACTTAAGTCACTTCCCCATCCAATTTATGGATGCACGTTTCTACATTAGGCCATGCTACTAAGACAGAATCAAAACAGCTCTATCTAATACATAGACACAAACATGGGGAGGCTGCCAAAATCAGGAGACAAAGAGATATGGCCAAAATGAAAGAACAGAATAAAATTCTGGAAAAAGAACTATACAAAAGGGAGATAAGCAATCTGTCAGCATTCAAAGCACTTGTTATTAGGATGAGCAAGGAACTTATGGGGTACTTCAACAGGATAAAGAAGACCCAGGCAGAAATGTTACACAGAGTGAAATAAAGAAAAATTTACAGGGAAGTGACAGTAGAATGAATGAAGATGGGAATCATATCAGTGATTTGGAACACAAGGAAGAAAAAGATTCAGAGCAGCAAGAAGAAAAAAGAACCCTAAAAAATGGGGGGATAGGGTAAGGAGCCCCTGGGAAATGTCAGACATACCAACATTTGAATGATAGGGGCGCTGAAAGGAGAAGAAAAAGAACAAGAAATTGAAAACTTATTTGAACAAATAATGAAAGAAAACTTCTCTAACTTGGTGAAGGGAAAAATAGACATACAAGCCTAGGTAGCACATTGAGTCCCAAATAAGATGGACGCAAAGAGGACCACACCAAGACACATCATAATTAAAATGCCAAAGGTTAAAGATAAAGTAAGAATCTTAAAAGTAGCAAGAGGAAATCAGGTAGTTACCTACAAAGGAGTTCCCATAAGAATGTTAGCTGATTTCTGAAGAGAAACTCTGCTGGCTAGAAGGGACTGGCAAGAAGTATTCAAACTGATAAAAAGCCAGGACCTACATCCAAGATTACTCCATCCAGCAAAGCTATCATTTAGAATGGAAGGGCAGATAAAGTGCTTCCCAGACAAGGTAAAGCTAAAGAAATTCATCATCACCAAGCCATTATTATAAGCAATGTTAAAGGGACTTATTTAAGAAAAAGATCAAAATGATAAACATTAAAATTGCAATAAAGTCACAACTATCAACAGCTGAATCTAAACAACAAACTAAGCAAACAAGCAAAACAAACAGAATCATAGATATGTAGCTCATTTGGATGGTGATCAGTTGGGATGGGGAAGGAGGAGATTGGGGGAAAGGTGTAGGGATTAGCAACTACAAATTGGTAGGTTCAGAACACGCAGGTAGATGTTAAGAACAATATGGGAATGGAGTAGCCAAAGAACTTAGACGCATGACCCGTGGACATGAACTAAGGGGGGAATTGCCAGAGGGAATGGTGGATACTGGGTGGAGGGGGGCAAAGGGGGAAAATCGGGACAACTCTAATAGCATAATCAATAAAATATATTTTTAAACATGTTAAAAGAAGTAACCAGACTCCACATCTCAAAAAGCCCCACTATAAAGTGGGGTATCTATAATGAAACTGCTCAGATTTGATTTTCATTTGACATTGCAGTGTGATATTACATGGTAACCAAAATTCCACAGGGAATTATGTGAATTTCACTAACAATAGTGAAAACTTTTGGAGAGGTAACATGTCTGCTTTGTTCATTATTCTATCTGCTGGGTTTTGCACAATGGTCGCCTTGTCATAAGAACTCAGTTGAATCCAAATAAGTAACTGATTTATTATTTATAGCTCATTTTTCAGCCATCTCTCTGTGCTCTGATCCAAGGCCTACTGGCTCCCGAGCATTTCGATCTAGTCTTTTGTTACTTGTGCTATGCTATTCCCTGGGCTATAGCGCATACATTTTCTTAGCTCCGATCCTCCAGTTTCCTAGGACAGAACTTTTAGTTAATCCTTTGCGTCTTTCTAGTCTTAGACTGGGTAACCATTTCTGCCCCTGGAAATCTCACCCTGCTAGGTTCACACTCCATGACAGAGGACATCAGAAATATTTCAATAACTAGGAAGAATCATACAAGGAATGTCTGTTCACAGACCAAAAAACTCCACTGCTGGTCTTGGCTGTTTTGTTGTTCATAAGTGTTTTTCCCTTAACTCGCGAAGGCCTTATTTAATAGAGGTAACTGACACTACTTAACTTATAGTGAAAAGTATTGATTTTTCTCTGCTTCCTTAAAGGTGACCTCCAGGCAACTGTAGACTCTAAATTATAGCAAGGCAAACAGATATTATAGATTTAACCCAGCAGCTTGAAATCTATCAGCCAGTTAATTCCCACCTCCCTTTACAGTCTATTAAATGCTTTATTTTTAATTGCAGTTATAATATTTATTTTCTCACTCTTGCCTGTGTGAGTGTGCTGCCTTTCTTTGTTAATTTCTCTAGAGACTTGAGCTTGGATTTACTTTTTCGTCTTTCCATTATCTTCAGTGCCTTTGTCCTTTCGTTCAAGTGTGTTTGGAATCAGTTTGAAGTTGATTATCAAAAACTTGGAATAAAGTTCTGGAGAAAATGGAAAAAGACTTTATAGCTTTAAGTGAGGTAAGCGCACCAAAGTCCTGCTTTGTTTAACACGAGATAGATACGAGGGTACGTCCTGGACATGAGGGAGTAAGCTAGTGTGACAAACCCGCTGATTCTAAGAGTCAACTCACATAATTGAAATGCTGGTGATTGCTTGCTCTTACTCTTGAAAATTAAGTTTATTTAATTTTGATAAATGTACTTTAATATAAAATGACTACATAGACTATTATAGAGGAAAAACAATATATGAGAGATAACAGTATTTGTAAAATAGAATATAAACTTGGTCTCAATTATAGATCTAGTAATTAATTTCTACCTCCAATAATAACTGAAGTAAAATTTTTTAATATATTTTTAGGATCCTATTTTCAGCTTTGTGTGATTTGTGACTGGAGATTTGTGGCCACTTTTAGGTTAATTTTTATTATAAAAATATTTAATAAAATAAAAATATTTAGCTTGTTGATTTAGTCTGAGCCCTAAACTAAAAGTCAGATGATGTGTTTTAATTCTGAATGATAACTTAGTGGTAGTCATGCTACTTACTTATTCAATAAGCCTTTTTTCAACATCTCCTTTGAGCCCCAGCTTGCCTCTTGCTCTTCAGCTCTAGGGATTCGACATGGAAGAAAGTAAATGTAGCACCTGCCCCTAAAATCCCGAGACTTGGCAAACCCGTCATCGGTGAATTGTCAGTACAGTCATGATCATTCATAAGTGTATGTTGTCCTCTAGTATTTCATGTGCATTTGTACATCCTATTTATGTATTTATTTGTAACTGACATGCAAATGCTTTGTACATGCACCACTACTAAGTATAATGCTGAGTGGTTGATTTTGGATAGATTGACTAGATGTGTGAATGAAAAATAAGAGTAACAAAATGATTGGACAAAATCATCCTTCCTGGTAATTTAGAAGTAGTGAGCAGATCTATTGGTTTTTTTCTGTTTTCATATTACTGGTAAGCTCCAAATAGGATATTTAACCCATATTTATCTAGTGCAATCCATTTTTAATCTTTTTAATTGACCTTACTGATATAACTCTTTCTTATATTAGACATGTTATTTTAAATACTATACACCTTGCAGAGCTACTCACGTAGCTATGTCATTTGCTTAGAAATTGCTTGTTTTTCTTTATTTTTATTGGCATCATCTGATTTTTATTTTTGACAAAATTTATAAAGACAGCATTGAAACACATTATATAGGATGAGTAAGAGAAGTAATTAATATTTAGCTTTTTATATCTAAGACTTGTAATTTCCACATGATTTTTTTTTATTCTGTAAGATTTCAAAATATAGCATGTTAACTATTTTCAGTCTTAATTAGGGCTATTTAAATCAGTCAACTCTAACGTGTCAATGTTTAGCAGCTTGTATCTGAATGTTTAATATACATATTTGAAAAGTTTGAATGAGGGCAACAGAAGGCTTATTTCAAAGGAAATATGCAAGCGACGCTTCCTGGGAATAATTAAATGTTTAAAAAGACGATCCAACATGTCAGTTATAAGTAAATTTCAGTTATGGGACACTGATAAATATGTTGGCATTCTAATAAATATATTTTGGAACATTTCTAACTGAAAATAAATATTAGAGGTAAGCTCTTAACATCAGCCTGGCTATCGTGTGGATTGCTAGAAAAAAAAAATGACTTTGAGTCACTGTCAGGAGACCTGGTTTCTAGGGCTGCTTCAGACCTTAATTGTAGGCAAGCCCTGTGAGCTCTCTAGGCATCAATTTTTATCTGAAAATGAAGATTTTATAAGTTATGTTTCCTATCTAGCCCTTTCAGTGCTTGATTTGCACATTTAAGGTTAACTAGCACTTAGTTTTTAATAGGAACTTATTACTCTATGTTGAGGAAAATACTATATGGGCTAATAACATGCTTAGTTTGAAAAATACTAAAACTATTGTAACAGATTACAGAAATGACCACAAATTCTTTCCCTCCCTTTATTGGTGCCCTTGCAAATGCAACTTCCTCAGTCCTACTTGAAAAGGTTAAGCCCGTTTTCCAGTCTCCTGAATCGGGGCTGGCTGTGTGACTTGCTTTGGCCAAGAGAATGAGGCAGAGACAGCGTGGAGCCAGTTCACGGCCTCTCTCTTGTGATCCTGAGCACCGACCTAGATCGGTGGTTATGTGGATCAGATTGTAATCATCTCAGCCAGGCCGCAGAGCACAGTCAAAGCGGAGAGACCCGCCCAAGCAGCTGACTGCAGATGCCTGAGTGAGCCCAGCCGGAACCAGAAGAACCACACGGCTGAACCAAGCCCCAAATCCCCACCCCTAAAATAATGGGCTGGGATGAATATTTTTTTTAACAAACCATTATTTTTTTATGTGTGTGTGTGTGGGGGCGATTTGTTAAGCAGAAAAAGCAAACTGATGCAACTCTAACGTCCTAAGTTCCCCGAGATAAAAATAACAGTTATTGTACAATAGATTCAAATGTGAATTGGAAACAGACTCATCCCTCAGGGTTTTAGAATCTGATCACTGTTTTAAAAATAAAGTCAAGAAACTTCTTCATGGAGTTTTATTAAAAAAAAAAAAGCAACAGGTGAGCAGAAAGTCATACTTAGAATAAAAGCGAGGGAAAGAGATGGAGAATTTTAAAACATGACAAAAATTATGGAACCAAGGCAAGTATAATACATATATAATACAGTGCCTGTCATATATTAATATTGAAATATTTGTTACATGGAAAAACGATTGCCTTTTCTTCATTATTTCCTAATCTGTACTATGGTCATATAAACTTTATTATATAAACTATTGACTTTTGTATTCATATTTTTACATCAAAAAAAATGAAACAACCTTTAAGTAGCATATGCCACATCCCATTGACACTAGTGCGTAGTTCATCACTTAACTGCCCAATTGTATTGGGTGAAATTTGGTAAAAGCCAAACTAGTTAGTTACCTTTGAGTCTGTCAATGTGATACTCTTGTTTTGACTCGAAAGAGTGTGGGAGCATTCTTGTCAAAGTCACCTGATGATACTATTGATTGTTTGCACTATATCAAAGTCTGATGAAATAGAAATCATCTCTTACCATTCAGAAAAGGCCAGATTACTTTTATTTCTCCTGCCAGAATGTACAGGAAAGATCCCATTTATTGGTCAGAAAATGAGTAAACCTCAGGCTTCTTTCTCGTTGTAGCCTTTCTGAATTTGAAGTTCTTTCCAATAGTCCTCTAAGGTGATTTATTACAAAAACTTGTGTGGATATATAATATTATCTTGTATGGCAATATAATTTGTTTTGAATTTTGGTTACTTATATGTTCAGGAAGAGAGCGTATATCTCTTTTAGTGGAGTTCAATGTCTTGGACGTGACTTGACAGGCACTATCTTTCCAGTGCTACAAAATGGTGTAAGAGATTGCATAAAATTAGGTTGAAACATCTTTTCGTTATGATACCAATGAGAAAAAATTTCATGAGCCAAGCAGAAAGTTTGTATTTTAATATATAAAATCTGTAATCTAGATTTTCTGAAACTATTCCCTTTCTAATGATTATCCTGTTATATTCCTTAGTATATTTTATGGTTGTCAGACCATGTTTTTGTTTGGAAAGATACAGCCATTTTATATGGAGTGTTATACTGTATAACATTAATACATGTGCAGGTGTATTAAAGGAAAATATTTTTAAAAATGAAGATGTTGACAGGCAATACGATATTCCAGTCGAAAGCTTAGAAATTATGTTAGTTCCTGAAATATAGATAACGCTTTATTAAACCTTGAAAAGAGATTGAATGTGACCTCTCGGGGAGTCACTATGTAGGGGAGAGGAGGGAAGGGGGAGTAGGAGAGGGCAGAAGAGTGGGAAGGGAGCCTGAGGTTAAAAAGTGAAAAGGTCAGTGCCAAGAGCTGTGAGAAGCAGTGGCCACTGATACAGGCTCAGTGGTGTGAGTAGACGCGAACGCCCGAAAGGCGGGGAGTAGAAAGAGACTAACACCAAGAGTGGGGGTGAAAGTGAAGCTGCAGGATTTGTTTCTGGGGCTTGGCTGCCAGAGGAACCACAGCGTGTTTGGAAAGCTGGAGTAACGAAGGGCTCCTAAGGAGTCTTTCGGTGGGCTCTGTGGAAGCTGCCCGCGTCTTCACATACTGATGGAGTGCTGCCATAGGCAGAGAAAATTAAATGGCGCAGGAGAAAGAGGGGATCATTTGGCCACAAAGTCATTCATTAGGTGAAAGCAGACAGGCCCTGGACTCACATTTTGCTAGGAGTCGTACCCGCTCACTGGGCCACACATAGGACTGCATGGGATCTCTGAAGGACCTCCTGATTGTGACCTCGGCACATCAGGTGGCTGTCTCGTTAAGAAAAATAATAGTACCAAGGAGGGTACACAGGCATCAGTCTGTCCTTTCTACATACCCGAGAAGATCCTTCTTAAAAAATGTCTGCTTTTAAACTTCACATTTTCTCTTTTCTAAAAACAAAACAAAAAAAATTGCCTTTGTTAGATGAGACATGGTGTTTAAAAAATATTGTCAATCTAATCTGAGACACTTTGTGTATGTTTTTGAATGCTTTCAGACTGTGGCTATAGCAGATCGTTACCTTAAGGGTGTTTAATCATCAGAAGTTGAGTGAAGTGTGAAGCTAAAGGGGAAAAAACCCCAGAAAAATATAGAATACAAAAATCAAGTGTTTTTGTTACTAACGATCAAACACTGTATTTTGACACTTTTGAACATATAAATTGTTATCACTCATGCTTTTATAGTTGATATTTTGCTTCATAAGGTACCTGCTGTTCTTGGGCATAACACATTTTATCGACCATTGGAACATTATGAATACAAGTGACCCAGTTGTCCTGAAAACACATAATACCGTTTTGCTTCCCCCTCTGCCATTTTTCAAAAATCTATAATTTTGATTTTTCATTTTTAAAACTTTATTAGTTTTTAAAGAACATGGCTCTTAAAAATTTTATTTATTTTATTTTTGGACAGGGGAGAAAAGAGAGAGAAAGAGATGGAGAGAAACATCAATGTGTGGTTGTCTCTCATGCTCCCCCCTTACTGGGGACCTGACCCGCAACCCAGGCATGAGTCCTGACTGGGGAATCGAACCAGCAGCCCTTTGGCTCACAGGCCAACACTCAATCCACTGAGCTACCCCAGCCGGGGCTGATTTTTCATTTTACATGACCTCACACTTTTGCTGATACCTTAAAAATGAATAACATGCAAAATTCGTTGGCTTTTCATATTCTTAAACTTTGAAACTTATGTTGTAGTCCAGAAAAATGGCCATGCTAGCAAAATTTTAAAGTATTGATAAAAGAAGATTTTAGATAGACATTAGTTCATACACCTAATAGTTGGACAGGTGTTAGATGAGGTCAGAGGAAGTGTGGGAGGTGAGCAAGAGACTCTTCTAGGGCAGTGGCTCCAAGAAATGGAAATATGGAAATACATAATTTTACATCGAAACAAATGTTTACAAACATTCCATGCATTAAACCGTATTGCCTAGAATCACAGAATGTTAGAGCTAAAAGGAACCATAAAGATCACTTATCTCCTTCAGCAGATGTGGAAACTGAGGTCCAAGGAGATAATAACTTTCTCAAGATTATACATCCAGCATAGCACGACTCCATAGAGAGTTAAAGTTGTACATGGAAATGTGGTCTTAATGTCAGCAGGTGGGGTGAAAATTACCCTTGAAAAGCCTTTAAATCACTCATGAAATACAACATAGAGACAGAGCATCTCCATGTTGAGTCCAGGAGAGCATTTCCCTCTAATAGGGAAACACATTGTTTTTTCTCCTATTGAATCCCAGGTGAAGCAGTTGACTTGTTTTTGAGGGGACAAGTTGTATAGGGAAAAAAAAAAAAGACAAATACTTGGGGAATGAGAGAAATGGGAGAGAACAGCTCTGTTATGTTCTTTGGGTAAAAAAAGTGGCTTTTATAGTCTTTCATTTTTGTACTTGTTTCCCATCCCATGTTTTCTTTCAAATTTGCTTTCCAGAAGGCATAGGGAGAAATTCAGATGTTACATTTTTAAAATGAAACATCACTGAATAATGGCCTGAGAGGGCTTCAGTGTTTGGATTTCTGGTGGCCTTCCTCTGTAATGTGTGACAATCACAGATGGGTGCCATGGCCCTTGGTGGACTTGATGATTTTGTCATTGTCTGTGCTGCAGCTTCTTCCTCTGATGGTGTTCTCAGTAGGTCTTACCATCACTGGAAGCAACCACTCTGCCGAACCAGCCTAAACAGAAGCTCCTCGCTGTAGGCTCTAGGTCTCAGGACCCTAGCAACGGTAGTAGTTACTGTTTGTTAAAAGCCAAAATCTACATGACCATTTAAGTCTTTATGATGGCCACCCAAGCATGCTGTATTTATTCCAAGGCGGCTCAAAACTCTTTTAGGGTCCCCTTTAGGGAAGTGGGACAACAAAACATTTTAACAAGGATGTATACAGATGTAAATTAGGAAGACAGAGCTTCTGCAAAGTTGTTACAGGCCCAGTCTCATATACACGTTGTTTCAAATCAAAGGCCCTGGGTACAGGAAATACTTGCAAGGTAATATTGGAATGAAGGCAAGAAAGTTCGGCCCAGGGAATTCTGAGATTCAGAAACATGACTTGGTTTTCAAATCAAATAGATTCAAATAGTAGCAGTTGTGCTCCAGGTAATGTGACCTTGAGCCACTTCACTTTCTTCTGTGGATTGACCCGGGACCTCCTGTAGAGTAGGTCATATGCATACGCCCCGGCTCACCTTTGTAGGAACACATCTTAGCACCTGAAACCATTTGGACAGAAAGGCCCCAAATAAAAACTGTTATTTTAAAAAAGTTTGTTCGTTTTTACCCAGAGTCTCAAAAGCCAATGAAAGTTACCCAGAGACCCTAACGCAGAGGTAATGTTCGAATCTTGAGAGACAAATACAATAAAATGTCTCAGGAATTAATAAGTTACACCTTTTGTAATTCTTTCCACTTTGTTGTTTTTATATGTCAAAGCAAAATTCTTTGCTTAGCTTATGTGCATATGAATTAGACAATTTTTTGGATGTTGATTTTTGGAATAGAGAACTAATGGACAACTAACCCTTTTAACAAGCTAAAATGAAGGCAATTTTTTAATTCATAGTTTCATTTCTGAACTTGAATGAGGATATTTTGAGCTGTTTGATCAAATGAAGTATTTTGTGCTTTAAAAAGAGTTTTGGTGATGCTTCTTGACACTTTCCCAGGAGGCCCGGATATAATTCTGATTTTATTTTTCAAAATGGTCCTCGTCTCCTTTTATTGGAAAATGTCACTTCATCAATCCTTTAGCAATGAAATCCTGCTGTGGCTTGACCTCCCTCTGTCACTTCTGTGACTTTACAATTCATTCTTTAAGTGGAGCTGTCATTTTGGTATGATCCTGGTTTAATCCTTTTAAACTCTTACAAGCATCCCATTTTATATATGTTGAACACTTAGCTGAAATGTAAGACACTTTGCAATGCATTTTTCATTTCTGAATTTGCTGCTGTAGAGTAGATTCTGAAACGGTGGGCTTTCCAAGCAGATGGACGTGCCTAAAATTGTCACCGTTCCTTTTATCCATTGCACCTGTCGTTTCTTTATCTGTTCCCATTCTACCTAGCGTTTAGTGTGTCCTGAAACTCACCTACTTCTTATGGGGTAACAAAATTCACTCCCACTTCCAAGGGGTACAAAGGGGATTGGGCTCTGTGTTTAAGGCAAATAGAACATTATATCAATAGCTGGTTTTCAATATCTGAATTCATAGACCTGGTTTTCATTCTGGCCTCATTATTTACCAGCTGTGTAACTCAGGCACATCACAATTCCTATTATTAGTCACCAGTCCTATATATTGTAGAGAATTGTCAGTGATTTGACGAGCCCAGTGAGGAAAAGGCACAAAGGTACGGCCACCATCTGTTTTACTACATTAAGTTTATTTGATAGAGGGTTAGAGAATTAAAATACATGTCAAGGACTGAACTTGGTCTTTTACATTCATTCAAAAATGTTGGCATTAGAGGTGCTTCAAAGAAAAAGTAAATTAGTCTTTGCTTATGCGTTGTGTTGATTCATTTTGGTTGAAATATCAATGAATGCATTTAATTTGTCAATCTCCACAAGTCTCAGCGTCCTCATATGAAAATGCAGATGACAATATAAATTGTAGTATTATTTTAAAAATGAATGAAATCCTAGCTAAGTATCTCACAGAAGTAAGTTTTTTTAAAAATTACCAAAGCTTTTTAATTATTTCCCACATTTATTTATTTTAAGTTAAATTTATTGGGGTGATACTGGGTAATAACATTATATAGGTTTCAAGTGTACAAGCCTATGATGTGTCATCTGTAGGTTTTTAATGGAAGTTCATTAATGGTAGTTGTGCTGACAGTAGTGGTAGAGATAATGGGCAGAGAGTTCCAGCTCGTGAATGACTTGTGTGCCCTGAGTGTTTCTAACATTTCTAATGCCATATATGTATAAAAGCATATATTTCATTTTAATGTGCGTTGTTTTTTTTTTTTACGTGGAATGGTGATTAGATGTTGAGGAACATCCTCACAACTCACTTAACTTGAGATAGCGTTGGGCTGTTTTATTCACGGAACCATGTGAATCACCTTTGAGAGGGAAGAGATTTCAGACCCTCGATGTGATTCAGAAAAATATAACGGGGCAGCTGATGGCATGTGGGAGAACTGGGTGAGGCCCCAAGTTGCTTACTTTGAAAGGGACTGAGGCGTCATTGTCCTGTGCACAGTGTTTTTTGTATCTTGTATCTTCTTTAATAAATGTCTCTATTTTTCATATCCCATGGCTGGATGCCTTCTGGACAGACCTCATGCATGTGCGTTTCCATAGCATTCTCCACTTACCTGTTTATAGAATTTGATAAATTATAGTAATTATTAATACGAATGATTCTATCAAAATTCTTTAAGGGCTCGCTTGTGCTAAATTTGCCTAAGGCACGTTGACTAGCGCATTGACGGAATCCAATGCACTTCATTCTTTCCAGAGCTGAAGGCAGAGGTCGGGGGCAGGTGCTCGCCAAACAGTCTGTGAGAGCACAGGTGACATAGGGTTTAGCAATGTCAACAGAACAAGTGATGCAGAAATATCTTTTTTTCTAAAATTTGCATTTTAAATTATTTTTTATGGATCTTACTGGGATGAAATATTATATAGGTTTTGGTGTACGATTCCAGAATACATCATCTGTATATTGTATTGTGCGTTTACAAAGAGCATTATGCTAAGTGAAATAAGCCAGTCAGAGAAGGACAAGTGCCATATGATTTCACTCACATGTGGAATCTAATGAACAAAATCAACTAACAAACAAAATAGAAGCAGACTCATTCATAGAGTGCTGACAGCTGGCAGAAGGGAGGGGAGTTGTGGGTCTGGATGAAAAGATGAAGGGATTAAGTGGGGAAAAAAAAAAACCCAACCTCATAGACACAGACAATAGCATGGTGACACAGGAATATCTTAATGGAGAAAACATCGTGCATATGGGATACCCACCAAGGGCATGAAACCAACCATCTGTTCCTGGATGGATGCTAGAGGCAGCAGGGTGGAAGGATTTTACATACTTCTCCAAGATTCCATGTTCACAGGAGAAATGTTGTCCAAAGAACTGGCTGATACCGAAGGAGACGAGGCCCTGGGTAGGAGCAGTAGGCAAAGGGCTGCGAGTGGCATTTCTTTCAGATTCTTTAGTAGCCTGATGTACGCTGAAAATTCTAGTTCGTGAAGAACTGAATACCTTAGGACATCACAGACTGTCAGAACTGACTGATTACACCCACTCCCCACTATACGTTCCCCGAAATATTTTTTATCTATTTATCAGTCATTTACTTTGCATCTGTATTATATGTCAGGCACCAGGTCCTTTGATACAGACTTGAACAAAAGGATACTGTCAGTACATTCGTGAAACTAACAATTATGTATTTTCATAAAGAAGAAAAGGTATTTCAGTTCCTTTGTTAATAGCTGTCTCTTCTACGAGACCATAAATTCTACAAGAATAGGGATTTTCTCTGATTTGCTCACCACTCAATCTGTATAGGACCTGGCAGATGGTAGCTGCTCTAAAAATGTTTGTTAAAATTTGAAAAGATGTGCAGATATGTTTCAAAATATTTAAATATAACAATGACATAAGATTTTCATGCCAATAAATTCTACTCGATGTGTAGCAAAGTATAGCATGTCACATCATCTCCTGGCTGTATTTCCTTCTCTGTTTAAGAACCAAATTCTGAGTACAAAAAGGGGTCACTGGGATTGACACCATGATGATGGGAGAACTTATGATTTTAGATATACCCATAAAAAAAAACCCGAATAGGTGAAAGTATACACAGATCAGAACTTCTCTCAATAGCCACAAAGCACTTTTCTTTTGGTTAAGGCAAAGAAGTTGAAACCCTAACATTTAGAAGTCATTTTGAAATTCTGAAGGTGGTGTCATAGCATTGGAAGTGTTTTGGCACTAAGTTTGGGCAGAAAAATCAGTGAATGCTGGTGGGTAGCCTCACTTACAAAAGGTCAGCTGGAATTTGAAATCAGCCTCTCTCAACTTGGATATGGATTCTAGAATATCCCACTGGTCTTCTCTGTGTTTTGATTGGGGGGTGGTGTGTTAAGTTTTATTTATTTTTTCCAAAATTAAACCTGACCTTGTTGGGTGGATACATTGGGCTGTTTTTTTTTTTTTTTTGAATCAAGACAAACCCATTAGAGGTTGGTTTAACAACTGTTGTCAGTTTTGTCATTGCTCCTGTGTGCATATTTTACAAATTCTGGAAGCAGTCTTCCTCTCCTCCAATACCCCAGCCCATCACATCAAAGCATCTTATGCGGCAAGTTAAGTGTTCCAAGGTGTGGAGTCACTTTTACTGTTGCCTGTGTTGGTCTGTGTATCTTTAAGAGCCTGTAAGAGGCTAAAGCATCTACTTGGAAGCCTTTGGTCCCTAAGGTTGATGGATCACATCTGTCAAGGGATGAAGGCAAAAGAACTTGCTGAAATGATGAATGTTCAGATACAAAAGAACACGTTCAAGACTCTTACAAAAGGCTCCCAAACCATCTTCTTCAAAATTACTTTCACTGGGTTATCATGTCTATGAGTCAGCTTCCTGTGGTCCAACACTTGCTACTTGTGAAAAGGTCCACCTGTGTATCCAGCAGAAATAGTTCTTTAACATCTCATCAGGGAAACCTGTGTCCTGTTTTTTTCTGTAAATTTCACTTACCTGTCCCATGTCAATTATTTGCATTTACAACTGAGAAATTTATTTTCCTTACATGTCTATTTCTAAATATCTTGTTTCATCACCATTATTACTAATGCCAATACTGACACTACTGCTACTAATAAACAGTATTTATAGGACAGTTAATATATGCTAGATTCTGTTCTAATGGATTTGTGTGCATTGTCACATTAAACGCTCACAATAACCTGATAAATTAGGCAAAGCTGATGTCCTTTATGTGACCCCCATTGAATCAATTTATTTAATTGAAACCTAAGTATCCATTAAAAAACATAATGTAGACATATTATTTTAAATTAAATACATAAATAGTCATTCCACTTACCAAGTAGGGCCTCAGTTTTTTTCTTTGCATATGGCCCCATTGGTTGGAACTCATGTAGTTTTTCTTATCATAAGACATCATTACAGCACATTGTCTAAATTTCTGATTTCAGTTTACTTAAAGTGCAACAATTTCAAAGGATCTTTGAAGGAAGGGAATTGAGATTCAGACACTTTTTACAGATCTCTTATGCCAAATTCCTTAGAAATTTTCTCCCTTGTGAGAAATGCTCAAGTGAGTCCTGCAGGGTAAAATGAAAGGACACTAGACAGTGGTTTGAAACCATATGGAAAAATAAAGATCTCAGTAACAGTAAACACATAAACTATTGTAAAAACAAGTATAATCGTAACAGTGATTTGTAACTCCACTTTCTGTTTTCTACATTATTTAAGAGATTTTAGTACAGTTAAAATAGTTTATGCTTTGGGACACAGTGTACAAACGTGGACTTTTGTGACCTCAACAGCTGAAAGGGGTTAGGGTGGAGCTGGAAAGGACCATTAAGTAGGGGAAGGGTAGCCTTTTCAGTAAGTGATGCTGGGTTAACTGGATATCCCCAGGGAAAAGAATGAAGTTAGACCCCCTCCTAACACAAATGCAAAAACTAACTCAAAATGGATCAAAGACCTAAATTTAAAACATAAAGCTGTTAAACTCTTAGAAGAAAACACAGAGCAAATGCTTCTCAACATTGGATTTGACAATGATTTCTTGGATATGACACCAAAAGCACAGACAACAAAAGAGAAAAGTGACTGGTTCATGGAAAGTTTGCACCAAAAGAAAATGTCAAAAAAATTTTAAAAGGCAGTCCCAAAATCAGAGAAAATATTTGTAAGTCATATATTTGATAAGGGATTAATATCCAAAATATAGAGAGGATTGCTAAAACTGAATAATAAGGAAATAACCTGGTTCAAAAATGGTCAAAGGACTTGAATAGACATTTCTCCAAAGAAGATACACTAGTAGTCAATAAACACATGAAATGGTCACCATGACGACCAATCATTAGGGAACTCCCAGTCAAGGCTACCAAGAGATGCCGTCTCATACCCATTTAGATGGCTACCTTCAACCCAAATGGCTGTTGACTACTGAGTGGATGAGCGAAATGTGGCATATACAATACATACAGTGGAATATTCAGCCTTGAAAAATTCTGCAACATGGTACAACATGGATGAAACTTGAGGATGTTATATGCTAAGTGAGCTAAGCCAGTTGCCTAATGACAAATATTCTATGATTCCCCTTACATGAGGTACTTAGTCAAAATCATAGTGACAGACAGTAGTATGCTGGTTGCCAGGGACTGCGGGGGGACAGGGGAATGAGGAATTATTATTTAATGGGCATAGAGTTTCAGTTTTATAAGAAAAAAAGTTATGACAATGGATGGTGGTGGTTGTTCCACAGCATTATAAAAGTACCTAAAACCACTAAATTGTACATGGAAAAATTGTTAAGATGGTAAATTTTATGATATTTGAATTTTACCACAATAAAAATATTGACTGTAAAAGAAATAGAAGTGGAACTTCTTAAGGCACGAGGAATGTGACTAGCCTTATCTTCATTTGGGGGTTCTTTGTGTTTCCCTCTTTAGTTAATATGGTGACGTAATAGACTGAAGTGAACAAGATCAAGAGTCAGTCTGTCTTAAATTTATTTCCATAAGAACTGACAGACAAATAATATTCCTGAAAAATTCCCTAAATGATGGTGAATTTGAGAAGATAATGTAAACTTAATTCTCAAGATTAGGTAGAGAATTATGTCTTAAAGCATCTGCCATTTCTAATAATAGAACATATATTCACGTGAGATACAAGTTCCCCCTTCAGCTAAGGAGAGTGCTTTCATTTAGAGTGAACCGGTGTCAGAAGTGTGTCCCTTCCGGTGTCAACACAGTAGGATTTATCTATTGATCAAGGAGGACTCCAGAGGGGAAAGCTGTTTCAACGGGACAGATGCTGTGCTACACAAACTGTCACTTTCCGGCTTTGCTGGAGCCAGGAGTTACCCAGCCGCTAATTAAACTGGGATGAATTAAGGTAAATTGAATTTGCCTGCACATCTGCTCCAGGCCTGCAAACAGGACCATGAGGCGGCGCAGACATAGTTCACTTGACAAGAGCCTTCTTCCAAAACAGTCCCAGAGAATCTAAGCCCTCACTGTACGAAATCCCGAGGCAAGAAAAAGAAAAAACCACCATCCATCTTGTACCTGCCTTGACACCAAAGGGAGGTGTGCAGAGCAAGAATTCACATTTGTAGAATGTCTAGGTGCCTTCCAAAGTTACGGCGTTCTCGGAAGTAGACTATGTATGTCCATAAAATCAAATTGTTAGATTAGGAGTGAACCTAATCTCCTGGTGACTCTTAAACTTAGCTTGAAAGAGTGTTCTAGAATATTATTTCTTATGGATACATAAAACACCCATAGAATGTAATACTATCATTTGTGTAATGAATGCCCTATTATTGGGCAACCCTGTGGTTTGCATTTTCCCCCCACTTACACCCCTTATTATAACGAAAGTGGCTAGTGTTCCCCACGTATAGAATATTATGCTCAGTGACATAAGCCAGTCAGAGAAAGACAAGTACCATATGACTTCATTTATATGTGGAATCTAATGAACAAAATAAACTAACAAGGTAGAAACAGACCCAGAGATACAGAGAAGAGACTGACAGCTGTCAGAGAAGAGGAGGTTGGGGACCTGGTTGAGAAAGGTGAGGGATTAAGCAAAGAATAAAAAAACCTCAGACAACAGTATGGTGATTACCAGAGGAAAACGGGGTTGGAGGGAGGTAGAAGAGGGTCAAGGTGGGAAAAGTGGTAACAGAAGGAAACCTGACTTGGGGTGGTGAACACAATATACAATATACAGATGATATATTATAGAATTGTAATAAAATGTAATTTTATTAACCATGTCACCCTAATAAAGTCAATAAAAATTAAAAAGAAATAGTCTGTATACCCATACTATCAGTAAAGAATGATACTACATATTATTCTTCAAATTGCTGATTACTAGTTTTGTGTAAAAATTAATAATTAAACATCTAACGAGTTTTTTTTTTTTAAAGAAAGGTAGTCATCACTTGTCTTTATTTCCTTGAGCTAAATTTCTAGGACTAAAACTTTTCAGATCAAATTTTATGTCTAGTTTTCCACATGTGTATAGTATATTGCTAAGTTGCCAAGGAGTTTATTTTATTTTATCTATTGCTTTACAACCTTCCTTCTCCCCTTCCTCCTTTCTCTCCTTCTCCCCCTCTTTCTCTTTCACTCTCCCTCACCTCCACCCCTGTGCTGTCTCTTATTTTCTATCTTTATTATATACTACATTTTCCTCAGTGGGCCCACAGCAGTGAAATTCAAAATATGAGAAGGTAGTCCATTTAGTCTGATAACCTCTAATTGTGAAAAAATGCAAACCAGACTTCATTAAAAAAAGTTCACATTGTGCATTTTCTGACTCATTCTTATACTTTAAAAATATCTGTATAAATTTTTTTTCATCAAAATGTAATCGTCTTGATTATGGTGCCTAGAAAATTAGATAGCTAATTTTAAGTAATAAGCAAGAGTAAATATGAGGAATAAGAGTAGCTTTGGGCTTGACTATATCTATTGCTATACCAATTTCACATTTATTTTAGTAATGAAAAGTTAATGGCTGTCCTTGGCTCTGGGATTGACATGAGGAAGATATAAAGATCATCTTTGCATCAAAATGGTTTGTTACCTGTCAGCATTCCCTCTGTAATGGGTCAGGCAGAGGGTATTAGAATACATTGTGTCCTCAAAGAACAAGGATTAGTTTTGGAAAATGCTGCAAGAAATGGGAGAAAATGTGAATGGAGTAGTAGATTATACTAGATAGTGAAAAATCTTGAAGTCCAAGTTAAGAAAATCCCATTATGGTAGCCATATTTGTCTCTCGAAAATGTGATCCATCAATATAGAAAGTTAGAAGACACTGTGTTTCTTCCTCTTGGGCAATTGAAATGCCCATTTGGCTCTAAGGAAATCTGAGAATTCTTTTGCTAAGGAGCCTGCTTGTCATGGTTTAGCCCAGCATTTTCCAATACCTATTTGTTCAAGGAAACTTTTTACATGTAACACCTGGTGATGTCCCACAGAGGATTTTGGGAAGTACTTTTCCAGGCAGTAAACGGCCCCACTAGGTTTTTGACAAGGATATGATGATATCCCATCTCAAATATGAAGGCACTGAACAGAGAAGCGAAGGAGATTCTAAGTTCAATTTTTTTCAATGAAAATTACAGAGGGAGTTACATCAGAAATAAGGTGAACTCCTGGAAATTCGAGGAGTCCCCAAGTATTTTGAGAGTCTGCTCAGTCGGTCAGACTGGCGTGGGACAGAGCTGATGTGCGTACACCTGACCCTTGCCTGATACTCAAGTGCCTCTGGCCATCACTTCAATGTTGGGTAGACATCTGTTCTTTTCTTTTCAACGCCATGCCACTTGTCGCCGGCCATTGAATGCAGGGCAAAAAGAAATGGCCAGGAGCTTCCAATATTACAGAAGAGGAGACCAACACCTCAGGGTCGGCATTATTGTAGAATCCTAAAAATTATGAAAATTTGCAAAAGAGTAATGCCTTCTTTAATAGGAATTGTAAACTCCAAAGATTCGAGCTTCAACTTTGAAGTCAAAAGTCAGAAAAATAATATGGGAATCCGGAATTAGTTAAATGGTCACTTCTTTTAGATATTCAAGAAAAATATGTGCTGCTCCTCAGATTCGAACAAGGTATGTATTAAACAGAATGGACAGGGATAAGAATAGCTTATGTAACTAATAACTTACATAGTTAATTCATTATGTATCATTTGGTATTACTTATTACTGAATTTTACTTATTGTCGCTGTCTCTAGGGCACATTGGGTCACGGAGATGCCATGGGTATGACAGCGTGGCTAGGCAGGAAGTGTAGGCAAGAAAGCGCACTTCCGTTAATTCTCCTCATTCTTCATCACATTCCCAACACTCCTTTGCATTTCTAATGGGCCCAGAAAGAAACATAAGGGGAGCCCTCCTTCATCTTTTGTGGCCCAAGAACCCTCAGACTATACTGTAGTTTAAAGTTTAGGCTCCTATTCTCAACTCCCCACTCCCCAAATTAGTACATTTGAGGTTCTCATCATGCATTTATCTAAAATAACAACTGTAATTTTTTTAACTGTTTTTTTAGATACTCTGCTAAGCACTTTTTGGCATTATATTGTCTCACTTGACCCTATAGGAACCTTATGAGTGTAATTCAATTTTAACTTTTAAAAACATTTTTAAAGATTTTATTTATTTATTTTTAGAGGTTGGGGAAGGGAGGGAGAAAGAGGTGGAGAGAAACATCAATGTGTGGTTCCCCTCACGTACCCCCTACTGGGGACTTGGCTGCAACCCAGGCATGTGCCCTGATAGGGAACCTAACTAGTGACCCCTTTGTTCACAGGCCAGCGCTAAGTCCACTGAACCACACCAGCCAGGGCCAATTTTAACTATTTTAAGACAAGAGAAAACTAAGGCTCCAAGTCTGAGTGACTTGTTAAGATCTCCGAGCTAGGCAGTAGCACACAGAGGACCCAAGTCGTGCATCCAAACTATTTTTAATTCACTCCAAGCTTTTTGGCTTACAAGATCATTTATGATCTGACAGGCTCCCAGTGCCTACCACTTCTCTAGTTTAGTTCCTTTGTTTCATTGCTAGAGCAATCCTCTCCTGCCACTCGGGTCTCTTTGCTGTCCCTCCAGTATGTCAAGCACACTCAGACCTTAGGGAGCCTGTAGTTACTCTGCTTGACATGCACTTCTCCCCAGAAATTTGTATGATTTGCATGTCCCACCTCCCTTTGCCGATTGGATTGACTCCACAAATGTCATGCCGTTCCTACCATTCCGTCTCCAGAAGTCCCTCTCCTCTTTCACCTGCTAAGTGTTTGCCAATGTACATATAACCATTTAATATACTTGAGTTTTACCTGCTTATTATCTCACTCTATTTTCCTTCCAAGACTGTGTAAGTTCCCAAAAGGCAGGGGCTTTGTCTACTTTATTTGCTATTGCACTCTGCACTTAGACCAGTGTTTGGCAAACAGTAAGTACTTAATAAGTGTTCGTTGAGTGAATTAATACATATTTCACCTTTACTTTCATCTGTTTCATTTCCCATTTTCATGATTTAAATTTCTTTGATCCGTTTAGCCTTGTTACTGCAGCGAAAGATCAATCTTTAAGTATCCTACTAGACGATAATCAGGTATGGCAAATAATCAGGTATGATTACATTAGGTGTAAAACAGACATGTAAAAGAAATATAAGACATGGCAGATGTGTTTCAGTGGTTCACACGTAGTCATGCAAAGTAGGTAACGAGAGCCTACCCCAGTTTCCCTCCCACTCTAGGCTTATAATTACAAATTTATTGTAATTGAGGTGGGAAAATGCAGACATTCGATATTAACCATTTTAAGAAGGCAATGATTTTAAGTGAAAATGAATCATGTTAAAGGATGTGGGTAGATGGGAAATAAAAAAATAACCTGTTTCCAAGGGTTATGTCTAGAAACAAATGTAAAAGAAATACAAAAGTCCAGCGCACGTGTACCTCGGAGGCGCAAGGCAACTTAAAAGGACTCTCTAATGCAGCCTCCGCCTCCTATCTGCAGTGATTGTGAATTCTTTACACACACACAGATCTAAAAAGTGCGTCTTCATTATTAAAATCAGAACATACTGAATATGTCAGAACATCCTATTCTTATCACCATGCCTTCCTCCTCTGACTTACCAGGGGCTTCGTGCCATTCTTCACTTTATCTTTGGTTGAATCACTTCTTTTTTTCCTAAAAAAATAGTTATATATTTCCATTTTCTACTTTCTGGTGAATACTGACTTTGTTTGGGTCTTTATCATCCATGGTCTAGAATATTGAAATAATCTATTAATTAATTTTTTATCATCTGTTTCTTGACTCCAAATCTATCCCTTGTTATACCATCAGAAACATCTTCCTAAAACTAAGAATCTTCAAGGGCTTTCCATTACCTGTGGAAACTCCCAAGCGGGTGAGATAACCCTTAATGACCTGGTTCTGTCTGACCTCTCACTTTTCCACGGATTAAACACTCTGATTATTCTGTACCAAGTATTCTTTCTCATAGATGCTATGTAGTTTGTTCACACAGCAGCACCCGCCCTCCCCAACTCCCTGTTTGTAACATGATTGTTTGATTCTGATTTTCTTTAAGTATTACTTACTCATTTTTTTCATTTTAAGACTTGAAAAAAACTGCCTTCTTCTTTGATTCCTTCCAGAATCAGAAATAATAGCATATATGTCGCGCGTGCCTGTGTGTGTGTGCGCGTGCGCGCACGCGCGCAGATTTATATTCAGGAGCCACACGAATTTCAGCTTCGTTTTCTTGACAACGTTTAGAATTAGGCCTTCCCTCCGTTTAGAGGTCGGTAACACCTTTGCATAGGCCTCCACTATTTTTACTGCATAACAAAGCGTGTGGGCCAAAAACAACTCACTTGTTACACCCACAGGTTTTGAGGTTAGGACTTCCGGCAGGGGGCAGTGCAGAGCCCACTCGTGTTGAAGAATGCCTGGGTCCTCAGCTGGGAAGTCTAAAGGGCTGGGGCGTTACGTTTAATCATATGCCTGGTCCCCGGCCCGGGGCGCCTCTAAGATGAGGATTGCCCGCTAAAGTATCTCTACGGGGCTTGGCTTCCTCACAACGTGGTGGCCTCAGGGAAGTCAAACAAACTTCTTATTGCAGTTTAGGGCTCTAAGTGCAAGTGGTTCAAGGGACCCCAGTGCCTTTTATTGCCCTGCTTAGAAACCACTCTGCGTCACTTCAGCCCCGCTGTTTGGCTTGAAGTAGTCACAACCCTTCCCAGGTTCAAGGAGAGGGCACATAGACCCTGCCCCTGAGAGATGATGGGAGGAACTTCACGGGACATGCTACTCCCCACTACTGCTGTGCAGGTAGCAACGTTTTGTGTATAAAAATGAGTTTCTGTGAAGCAGCCATGGGCAGGTTCCTATGTTCAGTGAATACAGCCATCAGGTTCATTTTCCTCCTCTCAATCGCTGTTACGTCTGCAGCGCAGTAGAAGTGGAACGTGGCTTTTGGAGAAAGAAGGGCCTGGGTCCAAATCCTGACTGCAATTTGTCAGTATGTGGCATCGGGCAAATTAACCGACCTATCTAGGCCTCTGATTACTCAATTATGCAGTGAAGATAGTGCTATCTCAGGGAACCAAGGTGAGGATCAGGTAAGATAATGCACACAGAGTGAAATGTCTGACATGTCCTTGGCTCCAAAGAAATACTAGTTCCCTTTGGCTTTCCTTCCCCAAATCAACCCTACAGTTATCTCGTCATAACTATATCAAGGATAAAAGTCTTCCAACAAGGAGCACATATTTTAATTTACTACAATAGACAAGGAATTCATGGGGGGAGCTTGGCAAAGAGAAGACTGAGGGGGCGCTCAAGCAAAGGCACCACCTGAGGTCTGGCAGCAGTTTTCTTGTCTGGGAAACGGATTCTGGGAGGAAGAGAAGGCAAAGAGA